>CANYBF011786649.1:0-12683 GCA_948192965.1 Dalechampia spathulata | reverse complement strand
AAGAATATATTTTCCATTGTATTATGAAAGGTATTTATACACATATGACCTATTCTGATAAGTTACAAGAGATATAGCTAGGTAACAGAATACATCTCATTCCTAACAAACTAAGGTTATCTATACAACTGGCTCATTACATATGTAATTTAATTTAATTTAATCTTACAATATGTATTTATATGTTATTTGGTTTTATTATATAATATATTCGTATTGTTATCGATTAAAGTGTATAAAATAGTTAATAATTAACATTATTAATGATAATTATTATGGATAATTTGATGTTTTTGTACATAATTCATTTAATTAAGTATCATGGGTCAAATTTATTGTATTTTAGATATATGAATTATACATGTTTATATTATTTATTTAAATTTCATATTATACTGAATTATAAAATATAATATGATTAATAAATATATCATATTTATATTAATAAATATTTATATTAATCTTAATCATATGAACAAAGCACGTGAACTTCACAGGAGGAATCTGACCATCAACACATATTCAACAAAATTATATTGAATTAAATTATAGATTAATTTGGAAAAAATATCAGTTTAATTTTTCTTAAAATTTTTATCATATTTATTTTATCATTAATTTCTTTTTTTTAAATATCTCATTTATTTTATCATAAATCTTAATTTTTTTAAATATAGATGTAGCGACTGATAAAATCACAAATCTGCTGCCACCATCAATCATCGTACCATCATTGTTGGTCGCATCCTCACTTCTCCTCTTCTTCGCCTTCCACCTGTGTTTTTTCTTTTTCTTTTTCTTTTCTCTTTTTTTTTATATAAATTGAAAAAATAAAAATTATTAGATCCACCCTCTCTTCTTCTTATTCTTTTTTGATGCTAAATATTTTTTACAATTTTTAATATATTTTCTTATTATTATAAATAAATTTATTTATTAATATAAATAATATAATATATATAATAAATATATATATTTATCATTATATATCATATAAATCATATAATAAATAAATTTACTTTATCATATACAACATAACTTTCATCATATATTATCCAAATTTTTACTATAGATACAATATCTATTTTATAATATATAATAATAGAATATATGGTATTAAATATATGTATTTATATTATATTTGTACAGTATTAAAATTTTTAAAAATGGAATGATAAATTTTATAAACAAAAAAATGCATAATTTATTTGAAAATTTGTATATTTATTAATGTTTTATTTTGAAATTATTGTGCATTTATTTTTTGAATTTTGTGTATGTTTAGTGGTGGTCGGCAGTGAATTTGTATCCTACTTCGTAAACCTTCAATTCCGGCGACATGGAGCATCATCACTGCAAAACCAGCCTCTGCCTTTGATAAAATAATGATTATTGAAATAACCATAGGCAATGGTTGCCATGTTTTACAGAAGAAAATGAGAGAAAGAGGGGCTACCATGTGCTATAGAAGATCGGCAATTGGGAAGAAGAACTATTACTTAGCCCAGCTCCAAACCCAATTGATCTGTTATATACTCTCCTGCTCACCCCAATTCAAATTTAATTTTCAGCTTATTTATGGCTTAATTAATTTTTAAAAAAATGATTAAAAATATAAATATATTGATAGTATTCTTAATATAATTTATTAAATTTAATTTTCAAACCCTAATCACCTTATTCATAATCATTACCATTACTATCATAATCATTACCATTATTACCATCAGTTGCCGCCAACTATCATTATTATTAGGGTTATATGTGTGTATCGAGGTATATATATATATATATGTATATGAGAATTTAGTATGTTATAATTATGCATGTAAAATTAATTAATTCATATAAATTATTTATGAATTTATAAATATTAGTATTATTTATATAGTATGATACTTAATTAAAATATATCAATTCATCTATCAATAACATGTAGGTGTTTATTGATTTTAAAAAAATTATTTGAGGGATTTACTTTGTAAATTAAATAATTATAGTATCAAAATATATATCTTGGAAATATGGAATAAATATTAGATCATTAGGATAAATTATTTCAATTAATTGTATTATGTTAAAGTTAGAGCAAATTTCATAATGGATTTGTAAAATTCATAACTTAAGTTCCAAAAATAATTTTAGAGCAAATTTTTTTATGTCCTGGGTTTGTAGGTCTAGATTTCATGGTAAAAGTTTGAGCATGATTTAACAGTTGGATCTTGATATATAAATTAATTTTTAAAACTATTAATGATACACTACATTATAGCTATTTGAAAAATTTAAGTTACATTATAGCTATTTGAAAAATTTAAGTTGAAAATTCGATTATATGATCATAAATGAATGTGGTTCTTGGGGGTTTTAAATAGTTGTTGTTGGTGTTAATTTAGAGTTTTGTTTGAATTTTTATAGTTATTGGATATTTATGATGAATTATAAAAAAAAATATGTAAATATGTATTACAAGCATGAATTCATGATAGTATTGTTAGGAAATCATATGATGATTCATGCAATAAATTTCATTAGTATGTCTATAATTTTATAATTTAGGCATAATAAATGAATTATTTTAATTTTATTAGGAACCATTTTAATGACTTTAGATTAAATGATGTTAAGTAATAGTTGGGATTTAATTAAGAAAAATTAGATTTCATATAGAGAAGTAATATTAAATAGTCAATTAAATCGTTATGAATAAGTGTGTTATTATAAATGTGTTTAAATGAAAATTGTATAATATATGATTGTAGGTGTTGATTTAGGAGGTGTTGAAGGAATGCTTCGGATATTCATGTTTGCATATTGGTTAGGAATTATATGTGCAAATTTATATTTGACTACATATTTGCTTATATGATGTGAAATTAAAAGTCAATCAATAGTTATTTTAATTTACTTATCTTATGTGTATTATATGATAACTTGTATTTATTAAATATATCATATATTCAATGTTGAAAATCCTTGCAGAATAGGCAACACGTGTTCAATTTATAGTGGTTCGGCACTAACTCTTGCCTACGTCCACTTTTCATAAGTCTCGACTTAGAGTTCTACTAAATTGCAATCAATTACAACAAGGATTCCACAAATGAATCTTAAACCCCTGTGTTTTTCACGCTCACACTCTAACCTTTACAAAAATCAATCTCACAAACTCTCAAATACAAATTAATGTCCAAGCATTAATCACATACCAACCCACAAAAGTAAACCCTAGCTCTTTAGATGTGGGAATACAATGGAATGAGAGTTTACAATTATCAAATACATAAAATACAAGTAAACTTACTTGTTCTTGATAATAGAAGCTTAATAGAACAATTGCTCTGCAAAACTAGCCGTTAGGAAGAAAAATATGAAAGTTCTATATTGAAAATAGCCGTTAGAAAGGGTTTAAAACCTTTCTTTAAAGTCGCGTATGGTCGTACCTATCTTTGTACGCTCGTACGGATTTAAAAATCACTTTGGAAAAATGGGAGGGAAATGTGGTACGGTAGTACCAACATTGGTACGCCCGTACCAAAATAATTTTCCTGACAAGCAATTTTCCTGCGAGCTCTCGTACGGTCGTACCACCCAATGGTACACCTGTACCACAACAGGTTTACTGACAAACCAAATTCCGTACCAATCAATGGTACGCCCGTACCATGCTCAATCAAATAGTACTGACTTGGTACGATCAATCGTATGACCGTACCACTCAACTAAGCAATTTGGTATGCCTGTACCAACACAAAAACATATATAAAAATGATAAATAACTTAAATTGACTGACACGTGACACACACATCAAAACCTAGGATCTAACAAATATAATGATTATATTCGTTATATATATTAGAATATTTTATCAAATTTGATGTTTGATGTTTATGATGTGATGGGGTAGTCTAACTAAAACTTATACCTAATATTATATGATTAGAAAATCATGATTATATGGTATATGATACAAGATACGATATTACATGACATAAAATTACATGAGAAAATAATCAACATTACATGTAATATATATACGTAGTTAACTCTTCCCCCAATGCATTTACTTATAAAAATTGCAAGTATGTTATGGTTTTGTATTAATTAAAATTTGTTATTTACAATTAGATGCTTATATGTTAACATATTTAATTATATGTGAAAGTACTTTTTATTTGATGTCATTTGATTATTTGTTTTATGTAGGAGTTAATTACATTATATTTTAAAATCAGATTAACTTATATGTTTTATATGATTCCTTGTTAAGCACATGTAAATTCACTCCTTTGTAATTTTAATTTTGCATGTTATAAGTTAAATTTCATGTGTTAGGTTATGTAGTAATTTAATCCCTATATTATTTAAGATTGATAGGATATTTGTACTGATATATGACAAATGTTACAATACCGAAGATTATATTAAGTTTAGGAATTGAATATATCATAAGAGGTTTGTGAAAGTAGGATAATTCATTTTGCACTAACCATGATCCTAGTTTTGGATGGTAATAGTACAATTCTAGAAATACGAATTTTTATTTCATTCATATGTTATATAAAAATAAACGTACTTAAGTTTCCAAAAGTTGGCTGGGAAGATTACGGATAATTACAGATTTTTAGGAGGCTGGAAGTATATCCTGTGATATTTGAGAAGAGGCAAAGTCTTTTAGCTTAGAGAAATATTCCTGGTAAATTTTCAGTTGATTCGAGAGAGTCGAAATACGTGAGAAGGATCAAATTAGCAGGCAGCCGTAGTTCCCCATCTACTTTGATTTGCTGCCACCATTGCTTGGTGGGTCATGGAAAATTTGTGTAGAGAATGTTGCACATAAAGATCGAAATTTGAACAAATTTGCTTTCAGCTTCCTTATTTACTAATTGTGACGATAAAGGAATAATAAAGATTTCACTTTTGAAAAGTTATAGTACAATTTTGCCAGATAGTTGAACCAAAATGATAATTAATATTTTATACAACCATTCAACAAAAAGCTACTGATTCTTTTCCTAAAATAATCCAATTATGGAAATAGCCATTCCGATCTCGAATTTCAGTTCTGAAGCATTCGACCGAACTTCGAGGCAAACTTGGGCTTCAAAACTTTTAAATATATGCAATTCCACTGAAAGTAATCTGTAGCATAAAGGCATCTACTCCTAGCATTGGTCCTTCACCAAGAGCGGAAAAAAAAAAAAAGGGACAAAGGCGGAGACAGGGCCAGATTAGAAAAGGTAGCCATTGCAACAAAGATTCATTAACCCTTGAAAACTTTCTTCATAAATCCTTGAAAAGAATTCCCCATTCCAGCACCAACAGCTTCAGCCAAGTATTTGGCCTGCAATATCGGGTCACCAAAATAAGGTAGATGAAAAATAAAAACTTACTCGACAAGGATGAGAATTACCTCTTGAACGGTCTTCTTGAAATCAAATGCATCTTTAACTCTATTATCCAAGAATGCCCATGTATCGCAAAAATCTGTCAATAATGAGAATGGTAAATCAGATAATTCCGGGAGATAGCATAGCAGTATAATCTTCAACCAAATAGTTGAATATCACACAGGGATGCCGCAGCAGGCTGTTTGAAGGAGCGAAAAACAATATTTTGCCTAAATTATTAACTAAAAGAATCCTCTCTCAAACTCCAAATTGATGAAGACAAGAGGGATGAGACACTTAAAATATTGCATTGACTTAAAACATGTTGGGAGATTTTGGAAAAAATAAATGATTTTCATTTCAATTAGAATTATAAAATAAGGATAAGAGTTGAAGATCAGGACCTCGGGAGCTATCGGTCAGCATGTAAACCTCGGTTGTTGAGTATATTCCTCCCAGGACAGTGCGCTTCACATACCAATCAATATCAGATCGCTCATCACCAGCAGCATGCCAAATCTCATCCATTAGTATTGCCCGCTGCTTAAAACTTGTTGGAAGATTTGATGGGTGCGCCTGTGAATTTTTTCCATAAACACAGAGGGTTAAGAATTTCAGCTGTTAATTGTAAATTAGAAGTTTAACAAGGTTTAAAGCTATGGCACCTGGATGCTCAGCGCTTGGGGCCATTTCGATATGTAAGGAGCTTGCATTTCCAGACGAATTCTGACGAGCTTTGAAATACGTCCCATAGGTACCAAATTTTGTAAGTCCTCCCCGGAATCAATTCTATCAATAAGCTTTTCTAAGCAATCGTCCATGAAGAACTGAAAACGGAAAAAAAATTGATACATCATCACGACATGCTTGATACACCAGGTACATGGATTATACATACGGAATAAACAAGTTTTCATACATGCACTAATACAACCAAGCAAGTAAAAAATGAAAATTCCATAGGTACTAGGAGGTCAATAACCAAAAGGGTACAGCTTCCTCTCTACCATGTTTGTCGATGATACAACAATTTCAGACGAACAAACATCCTATTGTATTGTACTCTAGGATATATAAGAGCGAGAAAAACTATACCTCGACTAATGCAGCCTCTTTTCGAGAGAAAGAACCAACAATCGCGGGGGAAATACCAGCATCCCTAGCTCCAGCAATCACAGATTCTTCGCTCCAACCAAATTTGACCTGGGACAACAAAGGCAACAACCATCTCAAACCGATCACTAAAATCACATCACATATTAAGGCAGTGGCGATGCAATTTTTAAAAGTGCCCCAGAATAAATTTTAAACTAAAATAAGCAGTAGTCGCCACAGTGTATAGAAAAATTTAACCTTCCATTGGCCGTTTCGTCAAGGAAAAAAAGCTCCTGCTTATAATCTTAAATTGGAACCACTAACAAAAGAAACGAGACCTAGAATCACATTACGGTCAGGCACATACCACGTGACGAAGAGACGCTCGAAGTACACGCACTTGCTCATCTTGGTACTCGAATTCAGGTTTCCTATTTTCACGGCGGCGGTAATGATGGTGCTGACCTGAAGCCTCCTCAGCCGTCGAAAATGTTGACCGACTTGAAGATGATGATGAAGCAGTTGAATCTGATTGATCAGTAGCGGGGGTGTCTGCATTCAAGCTAGGGTTTTGACTCAGATTTTGATAGTTAGGTCTTGGATTAGGGATTGATTCAGAATTCACTGACGTGCAAAATCGATATCTAGAAACAACTGTTTGGCTTTTAGGTAATCTGTTACGAGCGCCGACACTTTCGGCGTTTACGCCCGATAACAGCCGCCTGGCCACTGTTCTGTACATTTTTCGAATCCTACTTCGCCTACGAAGAAGAACTATGAATTGCAGCTTCAGTGAAGTGGCATCTATATGACAAAGTCGGTTTAGGGACACGTAGCATAGTGAAAATGTATACACGTGTCAATTTAGATGCCACGAATCCGTTAATTACTCATACTTAACTTTTGACTCACGCAGTGCCCTGTTTGTGGGGACTGCGGTTATGTGGTTCACTTTCTCGCGGAATCCTGAAATTCAGATGATCTCAGTATTGAAATTGTCGACCGTGAATCTTCATATCCCGGTGATTAGAAACTGTAAAACTAAGAGAATGATATGGAATGATAGAAAACCTTCGATAAAAAACAAATAGAGTAATATATATAAGCAAATTGTGTTATCAATCCTGTTTTAGATAATATGCCTAGAAATTCAACAGGAAAGTGTTGAAGAATAAATCCATAGATGAAGTTAGGTTGTTGCCTCAAAAGAAAATTACAGTGCTGGTTGATTTCCGATACGCAGGAATCGATAACAGAGCAACGTCGTTCTGGTTTGGCGCTACATTAACTGTATTTTAACAAAAACATTCCTTGAAACATCTACTCTCCCATCAATTTTTATAAAAATTAATTTTTATCAAATTATATATATATAAATAATTTTTACTTAAAAAATTTATTTAAAATTTAATATAAACATCCCTAAAACAAAAATCAAAAATTAAATAATTTTAATTTATACAATTAATTTTATCTAATTTTATATAAAATTTAACAATAATAATTTTAATTTATAAAATTAATTTTTTATTAATTTTATTATATAAAAATTTATAACTTTTAATTGAAAAATTTTTTATCAAAAAATAATAATATTAAAATTATGATATTTTGTAATTTATTCTAAAATATTTTTAAAATATTTAAATTAATATAAATAAATAATAAAGAATTACTCATATAATCAATTAAATTAAAATTTTAATATTATTAATTAATTAATTAAATTTTAATGTATAATTATCTAAGGATTATATTTAAAATAAAATATTAATATTAATTATTTTTATTATTTAATAATTATCAAAATTAAGTAAAATAGATTAATGAAACATATTTTTTTGAATTTTAATAAAAAAAATTATAATATCTGCTCATATATGAATCTTTTAATAAAAATTTATTTTATCAAAAAATAACAATACTAAAATAATTATATTTTATAATTTATTTTAAAGCATGTTTATGATTTTTAAATTAATATAAATAAATAATAAAAAATTAATTAAATAAAATATTTTGACTGAGATTTTAGGATTAAGAGAAAGTGGAATAGATGTTAATATAAAATTTTTTTATTAATTTTAATTGATAAAGATTTTTTTATTATAAAATAATATTATTATAATTATTACATTTTAAAATTTATTTTGAATTACCTTTAAAATTTTTAAATTAATATAAATAAACAATAAAAAATCAACTATATAAAATATTTTGATTGAATTTTTAGAATTATCAATTAATTAAATTTAAATATATGATTATTTATAAATTATATTCAAAATTAAATATAAATATTAATTATTTTTATTTTTATTTTTTATGCTCAAATTAATTTTAATTATTTAATTTTTATAATAACTAATTTCTAACTAAGAATTATATTTGAAATCAAATATAAACATTAGTTATTTTTATCATCTAATAATTGTAGAAATATGTGACATTGTTTATGTTTAACTTAACCTTTTTAAATTTATATTATAAAAGTTAAACAAATTAGATTAATAAAATATAATTTTCTTAAAATTTTAATTAAGAAAAAATGTAGTAAATAATAATATGTGGATTTTCATGAATTTTAATTAATAAAAATTTATTTTTTATTAAAAATAATAATATTAAATTTATTATATTTTATAATTTATTTTGAAGTACTTTTAAAATTTTTAAATTAATATAAATAAATAATAAAGAATTAACCAAAAAATTTTAAAATTATTAATCAATTAAATTTTAATATATAATTATCTAAGAATTGTATTCAAAATTAAATATAAATACTAGTTATTTTTTTATCTAATAGTTTAATATGTTAAATTAATTTTTATTATCAAATTTTTAAAACAATTAATTTTATATAAGAGTTATATTCAAAATTAAATATAAATACTAATTATTTTTATTATCTAATAGTTGGAGAAATATCTTATATTTGTTAATATTTAATTTAATATTTTTAAATTCATATTATAAAAGTTAAATGTAGAAGATTAATAACATATAATTTTCTCAATTTTTGATTAAGAAAAAGTGTAGTATTTGCTAATATATGGATCTTTTATTAATTTTAGTTGATAAAAATTTACTGTTTTATTAGAAAATAGCAATATTAAAATTAATACATTTTACGATTTATTTTAAAGTAAATTTAAAATTTTTTAAATTAATATAAATAAATAATAAAAAATCAATTACAAAAAATATTTCAATTGAAATTTTAAAATTATTAATCAATTAAATTTGAATATATGATTATATCAATTAAAATTCTATGATTCATTGATTTTAAAATAGAATTTAAATAATATGTATAATAATAAAAGTTTAATGATATAAAAGTCTTATTATAAAAATAATTTGTATAATAATATAATCTTATAATAATTAAAATTATATTTTATAATATAATTTTAAATAATATATATAATAATAAAATTTGAATTATGTGTTTCAATAGAATTTTATTAAATTAAAATGATGTGTTGCAATAAAATTTTAAATGGTATATATAATAATAATATTTCATTAGAATTAAAAATATGAAAAAATAATTACAGAAAATGATATTAATGATAAATTAAATAATCAATACTAACATACAATATACGTTACATACCTCTAGCATAATTAATTAGATAGGATCTAGCATAATTAATTAGCTAGGATCTTTAGAGATTTTGTAACTTTTAATCCATCATCTTCTTTTGACTTTATTTAAATAATCTTATAAAGTAATATATTCATTATATCAACTTCTAAATTATATTATTTAAATAATAATAAATAATTATATAATAATTGAAATCTTAGAAATGGTAACATCGATTTATTATGGTTTGACATAAATCTTGCCTACATCCACTTACTTAAGTAATCAATTTAAATTTTCACTATTCTTTTTAAGAATGCATAAATTGATTCTTCAAACAATAATTAAATCCCTAGTATTTTCAAAGCTTATACTCAAAACTTCATAATTAAGGTTAAACTTGCAAATAAAAACATTCAATATACAACATAACCCCAATTGACTTCTCTTACCAACCCAAAGTAAGATTCAAGAACAAAGCAAAGCTAAAGAGCATAAAACATTCTATATGGAGAGAGAGAATGATCAATCTAAGAAATCAAGTTACTTGATAGAAGCAATACAAGGCATTAAATACCCTTATCTCACTATAAAGATTCAGTACATTTACAATAAATGCATTTAGAACTATTTTTGTATATTTTAAATAAGTAGAAAAATTATGTCAAAGAGTATACAACCAAATGGTATGTACTAGATAAAACCCTCAAAATCATAATTTAGGCAATAGAATATGGTACAATCATATAACTTAAGTGATACAGTCGTATGGGTTGTCACACCCCGCTCCAGGATGAAACATGCTCCCGTAGAATAATGAACAGTCTCCAATACATAGAAACTATTAATTATTCTACAAGGGATGTTGTTGACCCTGACTTTTCACCATTGTATAATTTTGGATCATTGTTGATTCGACTAGGATTTAGTCTCCGGTATCGATCCCGATTATGCATATAGGCCCCTGTGTCTTCCTCTGCGTGTTCTGGTGTATAGGACATTTCAGAACTGGTGGGACCCACCATGGTGCCTGGCGGGACCCGTCACTTATTCTAAGTGTTCTGTACGTACATAACACCCTTCCCTATTACCTACGTAAGGCAAATCGTTTGAAATGCAAAACATTGCATTTTTGGCCCTGGGTACTATTCTTCATGAATAGTACACAGGTGGGGCCCACTAAGCAGAAGCGGGGCCCGCAGGCCCCAATAACATATTCTGTGTATTTTGTACTTACAGAATACATTTTCCCAGTTGCCTTACGTAAGGCACAGCGCTTGGCATCGCAAATGCCATCTTCTGGGCCCACTAAGCTGTGGGGCCCACTCAGGCAAAAGCGGGGCCCGCTGCCCCTCTTTAACCCATTCTGTGTATTTTGTACTTACAGAATACATTTTCCCAGTTGCCTTACGCAAGGCACAACGCTTGGCATCGCAAATGCCATCTTCTGAGCCCACTATGCTGTGGGGCCCACCTAGGACATTAGTGGGGCCCGCCGCTTCTACTAGTCTATTCTGTGTATTCTGTACTTACAAAATACATTTCACACTTGCCTGCACATGGTAGGATACACAGAATGTGAAATATTACATTTTGAACCTAGGTCACTATTCATTATGAATAGTATGTAGGCGGGACCCGCTTTCCCCAATTAGCCTATTTTATGTATTCTGTACTTACAGAATACATTCTGCTGCTGCCTTACACAAGGCATACCCTGTGGCATCTTACAGAACACCAGTGGGGCCCGCTTTCCACTATAATTCGCTTTGATGTATTTTGTATGCACAGAACGCATCATATATGCTGCCTCACTTGAGGTGAAACGCTCGACATGCTATTTGCCGCTTTCTAGGCCCTTTTATGCTGTGGGGCCCATAAGGGTACTATTCATCATAAATAGTACCCAGATGGGCCCACCGCCCGAATTCACCAATTCGAGTGTTCTAGACGCATAGAACACATTTTCGCTAATACCTACGCGAAAAATGACCTTCTGGTACGCCGAATGCCATTTTGAGCCGAAATAGGTTCGCAAACCCTAAATTAGTCGAAATGTGATGTTCGGGGCCGAATTTGAGAAAACTTATAACTGCAAAGTTTCTCGGAAGGTCGATTGCACTTCAGTTAACATATGGCGTGCATCCGGTTTTGCCCGTATTGATCAGAGCACATCGCAATGTGCGTAGCGCATGGCACTATGCGCTACGCACGTTGCATAGTAACCACATAGAAAAGACGTTTGGTCGGGAGCCTTCTCGGGACCAAATTTGGAAAAACTTTCTTCTACAAAGTTGTTCCTTACGTCGAATAACGCTTATAGGCTTCGGGGCGCATCCTGAAAATGATTGCAGTGGCCCCACACGATGGGTCAAAAGGTGATGTGCGTAGCACATTGGCAATGTGTGGCGCACATCTCTTCAAATCCAGGCCAAAATTAAAAAATTGCCATGCTAAAAAATTGCTCTATAAATATAGAGCTCGGGTAACATTTTTGGATCCGAAATTTGCTCTCTAAGGGCACCAAAAACTCTGCCAAAATTTCCACTCAATTAATTAGGCCCCTAATTAATTAAATCACTTGGATTTAGTGATAAAATTG
>CANYBF011786428.1:0-20266 GCA_948192965.1 Dalechampia spathulata | reverse complement strand
ATTATTATGACATCATAATGAAAAATACAAATTATACATTTCTAATATTTAAAATTTTTATTATATATACTTAATAAGACATTATTAATTCATAATTACTTATTTTCTAAGAAAAATTAATTTAATTTCATTCACTTACATTATGCTTACATCATCATCACCTAATTATGACATCATAAATAATTTTTATTTTAACTTTTCTAAAATTTGTATATATCTTCCTTATGTTAGTACAAGCATATTGGGATTACTTAATTAATCATATTGAATGTTTTCAACCTCAAAAGCTACAATTAGTCATCGTTCAGGGGTCGTTTCAATGGTTTGCGTCAAATTTTTCAATTTTAATCTTTAGAGCTATAACTCTAATATTATCATATTCTTATCATCATAATGATAATTTTACATCATTTTTACATTAATAACATATAAAACATAACATTTCAAGTAATTTCAAGCATGCAATGTATGTGATTATTTCAGGATGTGACATATGGCATGTGCATGGCACATACCATCTTAAAACACATGTATCTTGAGTTCTACTTATTAGATTCATGTAATCTTGGAATCAAATTGAAGCTCCTTTTATTTTCTATAAAATAAACATGAAATATATAAGTTATCTTATAACCATAAAACATATCTTATCAATATCCATTCATCATTACAATTCTTCTAACTTTTGGTGTGTGACCTTTTGGGTTCTTAACATATTGGCAACATCTATTAATCTCTAATAAATAATATCTTATATAAATCAAGAGTGACATCTAGTCACACATCATGATTACCTAAATGTCAAGAGGTCATTAGTTTGACTACAACTCTTCCATATCAAATTCCATGCAATAAACTCCTTTCACCAACCACTATCTCATTTAGGTTTAAGTATGGATTAATGTCAATTCAATACATGATCAATTGTGTAAGATCATGTCCTAAATTTGATGTTTCATGTAGTAATAATCTTTATTCCTATAATTCCCTTATGAAACTCATTCATTAATAGACATTCCATTTTGGCCAAAGATTCTTGAATAAAGAGTATTACATGAATCAATGAGATAAAACTCCTACTATTAATCTGGGGTGGTGAATCCTTTATTGATAAATAAATACCGTAAAATGCTTCACACTATATCCAACCTCCAAGCTATGAATGCCTCATAAGGAGGAATAAAACATAGGAGTGAAAATGTAATGATCCATAGTCAAGATAATCTTGGTATCTCAAGTCTTAAGAATACTTACACTGTTGATATGGGTGAGATATATTTAACAGACATAGATTAATTATCCATATGAAATCTCAGTGGCAAGGTCTCCAATGATCTTGTCTCTAACTCATATCATAATGAATGAGAATCACCCCATAAGAAAGTATAACATGTGCTGATCTTAACCGCATTAATAATATCCATTCTTATTAATACATTGATTAAGGATCATTTAGATATTGAACATTTGTATGCAATAAGAATCTCATTTCATAAACTCTTTATGAATTCCTTTATATTGTTCCAATATCTTGGAATTTATTATTTAGTTAAAAGCCTTTTAAGAAAACTCAATAGTGAATAATGCCTTTTGTTGATAAAACATTCAATATTAAATTATAATAAAAACATGATGCTCTAGAGCATACACTAATAAACTCCCACTTGCGCTAAAGCCAATCATACATAAACTTCAAACCCATGGAAGTTACATGCATATCATGGTTGCTTTTCATCAAAGCTTTAATGAGAGGGTCCACCACGTTTTATTCTATGAGAACTCTATTAACCTCTACTTCTCCTCTACCAATGATCTCTCTAATCAAATGGTATCTTCGGAGTACATGTTTGCTCTTTTAATGAGACCTAGGCTCCTTTACTTGGGCTATTACTCTATTATTATCATAATAGAGGAATAACATTTGCACTATAAGGAACCACATTGAGTTCAATTTGTTGAAATATGCTTAGGAAGCTAATAAGAAGAGTGTTAAAGTAGCACTGGTAGTTAGTTCTTCTAGGCCTACCAAAAAGAAAGGCACAATCAAGAAGAAAGGAAAGAAGCCAACCCTAAAGACCAAAGAAGGTATGGGTAAGAAAGCTATAGAGAAACCCCCAAGGGTATTTGCATCCATTGCAATAAGAATGGGCATTGGAAGAGAAATTGCAAGGAGTACCTGGAGCTGGTAAAGAAGAACCAAGCTTCTTATTTATGTATTTTTTATAATTCAAGTTAACTCTAATGTTAGTTCTAGCAACAAGAGTTGGGTATTAGATACTGGCTATGCATCTCACATTTATTATGATTTGTAGGGGCTGGTTAGCAAGAGGAGGCTAAGTAGGAACAATGTAGATATTAGGGTTGCTAATGAAGCACAAGTTATTACATTAGAAGTAGGAACCTATATTTTGCACTTAGCTCCTAATTTAAAGCTAGAACTTAATAATTGCTATTTTTTCTAAGTTTACATAAGAACCTTATTTCAGTATCCTGTCTTATTGAACAAGGATTTAATTTTTTCATAAATGATAATGGTTATTCAATGTTTAAAGATGGCATGTTTCATTATTCTGCAAATGTTGAAAATGGAATTTATATATTGAATAATACAGACCTCGTTTGCAATGTTTAAACTAAGAGAATCAAATTTGATACTCTTAATCCACTTTTTCTATGGCACTGTTATCTAAGGCATATAAACAACACTCATATTTCTAAGTTGCATAAATTATGAAACTTGGGTTCATTTGACTTTGAATCTTATGAACATGTGAATTATGTTTATTAGGCAAGATGACAAAATCATCTTTTAAAGGAAAAGGTGAAAGAGCTAAAGAGGTACTAGAACTCATACATTCAGATGTATGTGGTCCTATGCCCATACCTGCTAGAGGTGGATACAACTACTTCATTACATTCATAAATGACTATTCTAGATATGGATGTTTGTACTTAATGAAGCATAAATTTGATGCTTTTGAGAAGTTCAAAGAATTCAGAAATGAAGTAGAGAAACAACTTGACAAGACTATCAAAACACTTCATTCCGATCAAGGTGGTGAATACCCAAGCCAAAAGTTTCTTGAACATCTCAGAGATAATGGGATTTTATCTCAATGGATACCTCCTTATAGACCTCAACATAATGGTGTATTAGAAAAGAGGAATCAAACTTTATTAGATATGGTTCGATCTATGATGAGCCTTGCAGAATTACCAAAATCATTTTGGGGCTATGCATTGGAGACTATTGTTCATATTTTGAACTGAGTTCCATCAAAATCAGTTGAAGTCACACCATATGAAATGTTGTATAATAAGAAACCCATCTTATCTTATTTGAAGGTATGGCGTTGTCCTTCTTATGTTAAAAGGACAATGTCAGACAAGCTTAAGGTGAAGTCTAACAAATGTTATTTTATAGGATATCCTAGAGAAACCATAGGATATTACTTCTATCTTTCTTTGGAATAAAAAGTGATTGTTTCAAAGCATATTGTTTTCTTAGAGAAAGAATTTCTTTTAAAAGGAGACAATGGGAGTAAGATTGATCTTGATGAAGTTCAATCACTACAAGATGAAATAGATCAACCGATTGATCTTATTGATGAAGAGTCATAACCTATGGAAACACAAGCTCCTAGACTCTCAACAAGAATAAGAACTATACCTTAGAGGTATGGATTCCTTATTCATGAGAATAAGGAAGTCTTATTAGTTGAAAATGATGAGCCCATAGACTATGATGAAGTTTTAAAAAGTTTAGAATATGACTTATGGTTAAAGGCCATGAAGTCTGAAATGGATTCCATGTCAGAGAACCAAATGTAGACTTTGCTTGATCCACCTGAAGGAATTAAGCCTATTGGGTGCAAGTGGGTCTTCAAAAAGAAGATAGACATAGATGGTAATGTGGTTACCTATAAAGCTTGCTTGGTTGCAAAGAATTAGTGTCAGAAATAAGGAATTGATTATGATGAAACTTTCTCACTAGTAGATACGCTTAAATCTATATGAATCTTATTTGCTATTGCTGCTCATTATGATTATGAGATATGGTAAATGGATGTAAAAACAACTTTCCTTAATGGAAATCTACTTGAGGAGGTGTATATGACACAACCTAATGGTTTTACATCCGATGATAGCAATAAGGTATGCAAACTTCAAAGATCTTTTTATTGATTGAAGCAAGCATTGACGAGCTTGAACATACATTTTGATAAAGTGGTTAAGGAATTTGGCTCATTCAAAGTATTAATGAACCATGTGTTTACAAGAAGGATAGTAGGTGTGAGCGCTGGTTTCTGCCAGGGCCTAGAGTGAGGCTTGCGAAAGTCACGGACAGGGGACCGCACTTGAAGCGAAAGCATAGTATTCCTAAGGGGTTCCCTTAGGGAATGATACAGACTCGAAAGAGTCATAAGGGAGTCACCACCGGATGGTTCCGGATTAGTCGAAACGACCCATAGCATTAGTGCTAGTTAAACCCTTCAGAGATTGGGTTCGGGTGGTGGAGATCTATTCTATGAGTTTCCAAAATTGATTTTACCATTATAGTTGGGATTAATTATCCTAGGTAGACAAACATACGAGCGTAATTGTAAGCACATAGCATGATATGTGATTTGACATTGCAAGGTTGCACGTAGGATGACATATAATGCTATATGGCATTTGAGTGGCTTGGCATATGCATGGCATGCAAAATAGCAAAAAAGTAGCATGGCACATGCATGACATGTGAATATGAATGACATATCATATGCATGATATGGCAACCTAGCATGTATATAAGCATATAACATGGTAAATAGCGTATTACGTTATGCGTTAATCATTTTGGAATGTATTGTCGTTTAGTGTATACGCAGCGTATGCATAGTGTATGCGTGATACCTTAGATGAATGACATACCGTGAAGTGATGCATATCATGGCATATGTATGACATGACATAATAAATGACATACCATATGTATGGTACGTGAAATGATGCATGTCATGGTATATGCATGACCTGGCATAGTGAATGACGTACCTTATGCGTGGTATATGAAATGGCATGGCATATGTATGACATGGCATAGTGGATGACATACCTTATGTGTGGTACATGAAATGGCATGGCATATGCATGACATGGTATAGTGGATGACATACCATATGAAGTAATACATGGCATATCATATGCATGATATGTGGGGTGATGTATGGCATGGTATATGTATGACATGGCATAGTGAATGACATACCGTATGCATGGTATGTGAAATAATGTATGGCATGGCATGTGCATAACATGGCATAGTGGATAACATACCTTATGCATGGCATGTGAAGGATGTATGACATGGCATATGCATGTCATGGCATAATAGATGGCATACCATATGCATGGCATGGCATATGCATGTCATGACATAGTGATGTGTATGTGAATGTGTATTTAGCATAGTGTATATGATGGCATACGGTATGTCATGCATTATGGCATATGACATGACATGGCATAATGACACATACATATATACATGGAAAGACATATTGGTTGGGTGCGCATATTAGATTGCGTATATTGGAATATTGGTGTTTTTGCGATTTATACATATATGCATATGAAAATACAGTATGTTATGGCATAGCATGGCATATAGTGTGTGATATGTCATGTGACATGGCATGTGACATGAATGACATGGTATATTTAAGCAAATATAAACCATCCAAGAATAAAAATAATAATGGCCGTGAAAAGGAATTGAGGAAATAGGGGATACACACAGGAGATAGTGGGGAATTATTACAGACCAAATTACATAATTCTACCCTATTAAAAAATATCCTCGCGTACATAATTTTCCGAGGTATTAAGTAATACTCCATTCCCCCTCGGTTTTGCATGATCCAAATGCATAATGGATTAATATGCAAAATAAACAAATAAAATTCATTAGTAGCAACTGAATTTTGGATTTATTTGATTGGTCCAATGCCATTTAAAAGCATGAACCAAGAGGCAATAATTGTAAAAATTAACACGAACCGGATCGTGAAAATTCATTTTTAGAAAAATAATTTTAGGCAAAATTATTTTTATTTGATCATGGAAAATCAAATGGGAGTGCTAAGATCACTTGGAATAATTTGGAGACAGCCCCTCAACCAATTTGAATCCAATCATTTCGAAAACCGCATTTATACGAGTAAAATGGCTTTTTTTATCGTAGAAAATTAATTTTGAGGCCAAAATTAATTAAATGTAATTATTTTATGATAGATCTAGAATATTTAAGACACTGTAAAGCATCAAATACCACTGGAAAAATCAAAATACTTCAAAATATGGCTGAAAATACGATTTTTCTGAAAATTTTTCAGGGGAGGTGGGCCGCACATCAGGCTATGTGCACCACACATTAGCTATGTGTGGTGCACATACCATGATGTATAGCACACATTAGAAGCCAATCTACAAGAAAATCAAATTTTTCAGTACAGAAACAATCCACAGATAAAAATACGCAACTTTAATGAAGAGAGTACCTCATTTTGAGTTCAGATCGGCCTCCGATTTGCAATTCAAACATTTAATTAGGAAATTAAATTAAATAATCAATTGTAAGGCTAAAATTAATTAGATATGGACAATATTTGATAGATCCAGAACCCCAAGTGCATGGAGGAGGTACTGGAGTTACCAGAAAAATCAGATCTGGAGCGGATCGAGTGAAAAATAGCATTTTCTAGGAAAACTGGGGCCTATGTCCGCTACACATAAGCCCATGTGTGCCACACATAGGCTGTGTGTGGCATACATGAGCTCATGTGTGGCATACATGGTAGAGAAAATAGAAGAAAATTAGGGATTTTTTCGTGAAAACCCGAGATCCAGCCCCGATCTAGGTAGATTGGAGCCTGAAAATGGACTTTCACTCGTGGATTTGCATCCATCTCAAGAAAAATAATTTTAAAGTTGAAATTATTGTAGATCCAGCAAATATAAGGTAGATCCAGAACACCAGAGGCATGGGAAGGCCTCAAATATTGCTGGAAAGACCATATCGGGGAAGAAAACTAGTGAAAACGGGAGAAAAATGGCCTTTTTTGAAAATTTTTAGGGCTATGTGCGCACATAGCCCTATGTTTGCCATACATAGGCTATGTATGGTGCACATGAGGTTATGTACGTAGCATATCCCTTGCTGAATAGTGACAGAATGAAGAAAAATGAAGAAAAGAGAAGAATTTACCTCTTGGCAATAGGATTTTCCTCTATATCTTCACTCCAAACATGCTTAGGGAGCCTAATTAAGGTTAATTAGTCTCTAAATCCAAACAATTTAATTAATTAGGGGCCTAATTAATTAAGTGGAAATTTTGGCAGAGTTTTTGGTGCCCTTAGAAAGCAAAAATTGGATCCTTTGGCAGAACCCTAAGCTCTATATTTATAGAGCAATTTTTAGGCGTGGCAATTTTGTAATTTTTGCCTGGATTTGAAAAATTTAAAGGCTATGTGCGCCACACATCATGTGATGTGCGCCCCACATAGCCTATGTATGCGTGGGGCCCACTGTGGTTGTATCGGGCTGTGCGCCCCATGTCAAATAAGCATTATTCGACATTCTAAGAAACTTTCATGAAGGAAAGTTTTCCGAATTTGATCCCGAAAAGGCTCTCAACCAAATGTCTTTACTATACAATGTGTGGTGCACATAGGGCTATGTGCACTGCACATCAGGTTTTTGCCCTATGTGCGCCGACTTGTATGGGCAAAACTAAATGGGTGCCATATGTCAACTAAAGTGCAATTGACATTCTGAGACACTTTACAGTTTTAAGTTTTTCCAAATTCGGCCCCGAACGATGAGTTCTCACTAGTTGGCCCGTTTTAGGCATACGATACTATTTTGGCCCAAAATGGCATTCGGTGTGCCAAACAATTGTGCCTCGCGTAGGTACCAAGGAAAATGTGTTCTGTGAGTACAGAGCACTCAAAATTGGCCAAGTCGGGGTAGTAGGCTCCACCTATGCACTATTCATGATGAATAGTGCCCCAGTGGGCCCTACTGTACTATGGGTCCAGAGGGTGGAAAATAGCATGCCAAGCACTTTGCCTTCAGTAAAGCAGTAGGTGAGACTGCGTTCTGTGCGTACAGAACACTCAGAATGGATTATAGTGGGAAGCAGGTCCCACTAATGCCTCGTGGGCCCCACAGCGCAGTGGTCCCAGAATGTGGAATTGGCGATGCCACAGGATATGCCTTGTGTAACGTAGCTGTAAAGTGTATTCTGTAAGTATAGAATATACAAAATAGGCAAATAGGAGAAGCGGGCCCCACTAGTGCCTGGTGGGCCCCACAGCGCAGTGGTCCTAGAATGTGGCATTCGCAATGCCACGAAGTATGCCTTGCGTAAGGCAACTGTGACATGTATTCTGTAAGTACAGAATACACAGAATATGTTGATGAAGGTGGTGGGCCCTACCACTATTCATGATGAATAGTGCCCAGGGCTCAAAATGCAATATTTTACATTCTGCGATCTTTGCCTTGCATAGGCAAGAATAAAGTGTGTTCTGTATGTACAGAACATTCACAATAGGGAAATTAGAATGGGGGGCCCCGTCAGGCGCCATGGTGGGCCCCACCAGCTCTAATGTATCCTGTGCACCAGAATACTCAGGGGAAGCCATAAAGACTTATGGGCATGATCGGGCTCGATATCGGGGACTAATACTGATCCAAATCAACATAAACCTGAAATTGCACGAGTGTGAAAAGTCAAGGTCAACAGTTTACCCCCTGATCAGAACCATTTTGGGTCGACACAAGCGTAAGTCGTTAAAATGAGATCTGATCATAACGTGACTTTTCATATGGAGTAGGAAGCATACCTGGCTGATGCTCGTGTCGAGGTCTAATGCTCATGCTCAGACTCACGGGGCTGCTTGCGTTGAGGCTTGAAACCCAAACCTGCCACTGGGAGCCCGGTGCTTGGGCTGAGAGATCAAGGCTGATCTATTGCTCATGCTGAGGCTTATGACCCAATTCTGCCAATGGGAGCCCGATGCTCGGGCTAAACGATCAAGGCTGATCAGCGGTCCTCAGTGGGACTGATGGCATTACTGCGAGTGATTCATCTGAAGTCAGCTTTCAGATGCTTATGCATTAGGATTTAAGAACCAAAGGTTTGGTTCTGTGATCACTGCTGGATCGTGTGGTCAACTGCGGGACCTGGGAGACCTTCTACTAGGTCAATTCTTACGCCATCATAAACATGTCAGATATCTCCAAAACGGCATCTGGGATCCTCTGCTGTGTCTCTAACATTTCTGGTCGACAGTTTTGACCAGTAAATTCCCAGTTCTATCACTGGGAGCTCGGCGTTCAGGCTATTCTGGTCAAGGTTGACCGGTGGTCACTACAAGACCAATGGCTTCCTTATGAGTAAATTATCTGAAGTCAGCATTCAAATGCCTATGCGTTAGTTTTACAGTCAAATGCTTGACTCTATGATTTCTGCTGGATCGGAAGGTTCAGCTGCAGAACCAGTGGTGACCGTCTACTGGGTCTGGGTGATCAACCGTTAGATTTGTTCTCGCACCATCAAATAAGTGTTGACTGTCTCCAAAGTTTGCATTTGGGACCCTCTGTCGGAATGCAACACTATTTGGTCAACGGCTTGACCAGAAGTCAAAGGCTTGACTATCTTTTATCATCTGCTGGATCATTTTCCTGTCTATGCCAGACATAGGAAAACAATTTATCAGTGATATTAGTATTGAAATAGTCCAGGAAAAATACCTGAATTTTTTAGTATCAGTCTGCTATGTTCGGACTGATTTTGCAAATTTTCCAGACGTTACGGGTCATGAAAATTAGGCTCGGTGGAGCAAACGACCTCTAAAAATTTTGAAATTTTTGCCATAGGCCTAACTTTTCATGTGCGTTTTAGGGGGGGGTGGCACACATTAGCAAGAATACACAGTGGCAGGAGCACTTTGTTTCCAAAAATCAGTTTGTTTCTCCTCCAAAATCTGATTTTCTCTCAACTTTCAAATCAAAAATTCAGCGTTTTTACGAAAATGGTTGGAATTAAAATGTAATCGACCCCTCGGGACCCTGAACCCATCTCGAGTTATGCTCTAACCGAGCATACAACCCATCATAACTATTTTGGGGCTCGTTTTGGTGACACAATTACAGAGACTTTTGCCATAGACTCCCATCGGTCTCGAGCTCCTCCCGAGAAGGTGAGTTTTTGGTAACTCGATTCGATTTTTTGGCTTTTTGATTTTTCCAAAAATTGAGTTTTAGGCTTGTTTTGAGTTGTTTAGGTTGTTGTTGACCTTGGATTTAGTGTTAGACTAGTGCTAGGCTTAGATATGCAAGTGGTTATCACGTCAGTTTTGCGAAAAATGACATTTTTGGAGTGGGTTTTATCATGTGTGGCGCACATGACACCATGTGTGGCACACATAATGTCATGTGTGGTGCACATGACCTATGTGTGGCGCACATAACAGTGAAAAATGGGCCAAAACATGCATTTTTTGGCCATCTTTTCAGGGATTATGCATTTTAGGCATGAATGGGTGTATTTAGGGTAGAGAGGAGGAACTCTGAACCTCTGTAGTTGTTGTATTCATTCTATAATTCAGTCTAAAAGTTGACCTAAATTCTGTAATTTTACAGAGGGAGCAAACAGTCATTGGGACTGGTAGTATCCGGGGGATTAGTGAGTGGTACCCCTTATTGCCTTAGGAGATACGTACTAGAGTGGACCAGAGCTATTTCGGTCCATACATCTCTTGCTTTACTGGTGCAAAAAAGAGAAGTAATAGATTCGTCATCACTGCAATGATCAAACATTGACGGCAATGTTGACAGTACCAGTGCCTGTTGGAGACGTGTTCTCGTATTTGATCAGGGCTTTTGATGTTAGCCCGTTAGAGGTGAGATCTCTTTTAATTGCAGATGACTCTGTAGATCTTGTTGCTATTTTTCAACTATGCGGCCAGAAATTTACAGAAGACCCATCATGGCTGAGGGTAGCTGGATTTGGATTATTGGCATAATTTTTATTCGTTGATCCGTCTGGCCATGGAGATTTACTGATCGGACTTGTGATAGACTAGATGATGCAGGGTTGAATAGAGTGAAGCGAGGACAGTCTGAGCACTTCAGTGCCAGTTTACTTCTCCTGTTGGTGAGAATTCTAAGCAGCCTTTGTAGGTTTTCAACTTAGAAAATCTATATTTTTTCCCTAGCTTTTACATGAGTCACCTTTTGTAAGGTTTTTGGCTCATCAGGCTTTTGCTTTTATTTTCAAACCCTAGCTTTTGCCTGAACTGCCTTTATTGGGTTTTTAGCTCAGCGGGTCACTCTGACTTTTGCCTGAGCAGCCTTTTGCAAGGTTTTCAACTCAGCGAGCTTTTATTTTTATCTTGTTTTATTTTATTACAGATCTGGCTTCAAGAGAAGCTTAGGATCCTAGTGCCGCCAGCAAAGGACCCGTAGAGGTACCTTCCTTATACCCATATACGGAGGGGCTATGCCTTCGGCGAGGCAAGAATGATGTCATTCCAAGGCTGGATTGAATGGATGGGGACCCGACCTGAGAGCAAGATTAGGTGGAGCTGTCCCTGGTAGCGTATACAGCATATGACTGTAACAACCTACATAGATTGCATCCCACTGCCAGGATTCAGGCGTTGCACGCACTACAGTCCTGCTAAGATCTGTCATCAATATGGCTAGTGGCAGACCATACCTCGGCTGATAGATTTTAAAGGAGAAAGGCTGGTGCCTCGATTTATGGAGCACGTGGAGAGGACTTGGCCTCGTCACCGAATAGCGGTGGTGGAGATTCCTGGAGCTAGATCCACCATGGATGATGAGTACAAGCTGTGGGTGCTGCGCCAAGCTAGAATCTTGTACTACAAGACATTGTTAAGCAATAATATGTAACAAATAATGATAATGCTTTGTGTTTGTAACTAGTATTACTTAAGGCTAAGTTTATGAACATGTGTTCCATTCACATTAATGAGATTAAAACATTTTGCATGTAAAAATGTTAAAACCAACACAGAAGTTCTGGATGTGCATCAGAATCATCCTCTGTTATTGACCAGCCTCGTGCGAGATTTTCTGATCAACTATTTTAACGCTCTCCTTTTGCTTTTAAGAGCTCTAATTTTTGCATGAGTTGTCTAAGTGGATTTTCAACTCATCGAGCGAATTTTTTTCTTTTTGCCTTAATTTTTGCGTCAGCCACCTATGCAGGTTTTCAGCTCACCAGGCTTTTCATTTTCATTTTACTTTTTCTTTTTGCCCCCTGCTCTAGACAAAATACTTCTTCAGCCGGTCAAGGTTAACAGGTTCTGAGAATTCATTACCCTCCAAATCTAAGATACGAATAGCGTCTTTAGAGAGGATCTTTTTAACTAAGAATGGGCCTTCCCAGTTAGGTCTGAATTTCCTATGAGGGTCATGGATAGCTAGTCTGACTTGCTTCAAGACTAGATCGCCTTCCTGTATGGCTACAGGTTTAACCTTCTTATTGAATGCGTTTGCCATGCGCTTCTTGTAAAGCTGGAGGTGATAAAGAGCCTGCAGTTGCTTCTCAACAATAGTGACTAGTTGTTCATACCTGGCCCTTTTCCACTCAGTTTCTAGCAACTGAGCTTCTAGAATGACATGAAGTGATTTTAGCTCCACTTCGATTAGTAATACAGCTTTTGTCCCGTAAACCATAGAGTAGGGAGTAGCACCTGTAGGACTCCTTACAGTGGTTCTGTAACCCCATAATGCGAATGATAACTGCTCATGCCAATCCCTGTAAGTCTGTACCATCTTGGCTAAGATGCACTTGATTGTCTTGTTAGCCGCTTCAACTGCCCCATTAGCTTAAGGGCGGTAAGGAGAGGATCAATGGTGCTCAATGCCATATTTTTCCAACAAGTCTGTAACTTGGGCCTAGAACTATACTCCATTGTTTGATATCAGGTGATGTGGCACCCCATATTGGCATATGAGGTTCTTCTCTATAAACTTGGCAACCTGTCTTACCCCCAGTTTACCGTAGGATTCAACTTCTACCCACTTAGAGAAGTAATCAATGGCTACCAGTATGTACCAATGTCTATTAGATGCGTTAGGATGAATCTCACCCATGATGTCAATTCCCCATGTTGAGAATGGCCAAGGCGTTGTCAAATTCTACAACTCTACTGGTGGTAAGTGACTCAGGTCTACATGAATATGGCATTCATGACATGTCCGTACAAACTGTATGCAGTCTATCTCCATAGTGAGCCAGAAATATCCTTGAAGTAGGATTTTCCTGCAAAGCACGAATCCATTAATGTGGGGCTCGCATACACTAGAGTGTACCGTTTCCATGATTGATTCAATATCCTTCCCCGATATGCATCGAAGTTGTAGACCATCTGCCGTTCTTCTGTAGAGAACACACTGATGCTAGGTGAAATTGGTTGCTAGCCTACGTAGAGCTAGTTTATTAGTTTTATTGGCTTTCTGGATACGTACCAGCCTTCAGAAATTTCATGATATCAGTGTACCATGGGGTCTCATCTTGCTGGTCTTGCGCCATAACCTGTTCTCCAAAATAGCAAGGGATCCTCGACTGCTCGATGAATATAAGTTGGATTTGACTCTGTGGTTGCTCACAGACCGAAGCTAGTGTGGCCAAAGCATCAGCCATCTGATTTTCTTCATGCTACATATGAATAAATTGATAGGAGCTGAAATTGTAGACCATGAGCTTCATGTATTCAGCATAAGGCTTGAGTCTTTCCTCTTTGACTTCCCACTCAGCCATGGATTGGTAAATGACTAGCATCGAATCACCAAATATCGGTACATCCTGGGCACTGATCATCAGTAATGCTTCTAGCCCAAAGAGACATGCTTCATACTCAGCCATATTATTAGTGACTGAGAAGCTCAGCGGCTTTGAAAGCATTATTAGCTCGCCTTCAGGGGTGATTAACACAATTCCTACACCTGCACCTCTCCTGTTGACTGCACCGTCAAAGTGCAACTACCATTTTTGGACATCAACTGCCCCCAAGTGCTCATCTGGGAAGTCCAGTTTAAAAGTTTTAGAGTCATCCATCGGCCTGGATGCTAAGCATTCGACGATCGCTCTACCTTTGATCACTTTGGTAGTAATGTACTGTACGTCAAACTCTAACAACAGGATCAGCCACCTAGAGAGTTTCCCTACTAGCGAAGGATCTGCGTACAAGTACTTCATAGGATTAACCTTGGAGATTGCCTATATTTGGTACAACTAGAAGTAATGCTTGAGTTTCTTGGTGACCCAGACCATAGCCATGCATAGATTTTCAACAGTGTTGTACTTGCACTCAGTTGATAGTAGCTTCTTACTTAAGTAGTAGACAGTATGCTCAACCCCGGCCTCATTCTCCTAAGCCATCATAGCACCCACTGACTCCTCTTCTAAGGCTAGATAGAGTAGCAATGGTTTTCCTAGCCGAGGTGCTTGCATGATCGGCGGGTTGGAGAGGTAATGCTTTACCCTCTCAAATGCGAACTGGCAGTTCTCATCCCAAACCATAGGCTGGTTCTTCCTCAAAAGCTTGAAGATAGGCTCACACATGGTAGTGAGCTTGGCGATGAATCTGCTAATGTACTGGAGCTATCCCAGAAATCCCCTAACTTTCGTGTCAGTTCTGGGAATAAGCATCTTAATGATCGACTTCACTTTATCAGGATCTACCTCGATACCCCTCTGACTAACGATGTGACCCAACAGCTTGCCGGATGTCACCCTGAATGTGCATTTCTTCTGGTTCAGCCTTAGTCAGTATTTCTCAATGCATGTGAGAAATCTATCAAGACCAGCTGTATGTTCTCCTATGGTGGGAGACTTCACCATCATGTCATCCACATAGACTTCGACCTCCTTGTGGATCAAATTACATAATAGCATTGTTGCGGCTCACTGGTAGGTAGTGCCTGCATTCTTCAAGCCAAAGGGCATGACCTTGTAGCAGTAGGTCCCCCATTCTGTGATGAAAGCTATTTTCACCTTATCTGTGACTGCCATTAGGATTTGGTTGTACCTCAAGAATCCATCAACGAAGGAATACATTGCACTAGCGGCTGCGCTATCGACCAGCACATCGATGTAAGGCAAAGGAAAGTCATCCTTTGGACATGCTTTGTTCAGATCCCTGTAGTCTACGCAGACTCTGACCCTACCGTCTTTCTTGGGAACCAGAACCACATTGGCCAACCATTCTAGGTAGTCAACCACTTCAAGGAATTTGGCATCCAACTACTTCTGAACATCTTCCTTGACCTTCTGTGCCCACTCTGGTCAAAGGCACCATAATTTCTGCTTAACTAGTTTGAACCTCGGCTTGGTAGGAATTTTATGTTCCGTGACGGATCTGTCGACACCCGACATGTCTTCATAGCCTAGAGCAAAGGCTTTTATATGCTTTTTCAATGTGCTGATTATTTTTGTTCTCTCTTCAGAGGTAAAGTCTAATGCAATCTGGAGAAGACATGGCTTATCATCTGTGTTATTGTTAATATTTTTGATGCAAGATGCATTAATGTCAAAAATGCTCATGTAATGCTCATGCACAATGCCATCAGAATACACATCGCAAACATAAGCAAAGTTGCTCTTTATTGCTTCATACTTTGATGGGATTACATCATCATTAAAAAGTACAGAAATAGGGACATCAATGTCCTCATACAAAAACTCCTTGAAGGTGCTATCCATCAGTATGGCTATGTCCTCATAGACCTTTGGCAGCAACAGGTCTTCAATGTCCAATTTCTACAGCTTGGACCCCAGTACAGCGACTGTAGTGCATTCTGGCTCCAGGCGGCCAGTGGTGAGATCAGCAACATCACTAAAGATCTGGAAAGTTTCATCAAGGCTGGCAAAAGTAACAGTAGTCTTTCCAGCTATTGTCAGGGCTGACAGATCATAGATATCGCCATAGATGGTGAATTATCACTCGGGAGCATGGTCGTGCTGAGTCTCTCCCTGGATGAAGAGGACCATCTTGCACTCTTCTGGCTTATCTAAGGTGTAGGGATTGAACCCAATGTAGTACCTCTCCTCCCACATGGCTGTAGGGATATCGAACTCCACTGGACCTTGCTGATACCGGCCTAAACCCTTGCCAGGCTTATAGTTCATCAGTTACATCATCTTCTCCACAGCGGGACTCGGTTGGTACAAGTAGGATTCTGGTTGTCTGATAGTAGCAATCTAGAAACAGTCATAAGAGGGATGTCTTCTCTGATGCAGGCTAGAGAAACCTCATCATCAGCAGCAATAGTAACCACACCTTCATTATGTGGGAACTTGATCTTTTGGTGTAAGGTGGATGACACACCTCCTAGAGGATGGAACCATGGTCGGCCCAATAACAACACAAATGACACAGGAATGTCCAGGACTGTGAATTCTACCACTGATTCGATCGACCCGATAGTGACAATGGCAGTAAAGGTACCGGTAACCTCCCGTTTGGACTCATCATATGCTCCGATGATGGTCTTGCAGGGCTTCAAGTCTATAAGCTGAACCCCTAGCTTGGGCAACACCTTAAGCGGGCAGACATTGATGCCTGAACCATCATCCACCATGACATAGGGAGTGGAGAAGTTCATGATGTTCACCCTGATGAAGAGTGCTCTGTTGTGGCAGATTCCCTTGGCAGGTAGATCCACATCAGAGAAAGTGATCATGCTAGATAGTAACTCCCGGTTTACCAGCTGGCTTTTCATACTGAAGGTAGAAGCAGAGGGAGAGATCCTCATGCTTGAGAGTGCCTCGACGATAGCCCGTCAAAGTTATTGGGAGGATAGCACCAAATCCCAAATGTTGATGTTAGCTTTCATCTTTTTCAGCTGTTTGACAACAACATTATCAGGCTGAGCAACCTGATTAGCTGGCTGTGGAGCTGGAACATTGCTTGGACCAACCTCATCCTAAGTGGGTCTAGCCTCGATTGGCTTCTTAAGAGCTTCAAGTTTCTTCTCAAGGTCGGGAGGAGTGAACACCTTGCTGCTACGGGTCATATTGCAAACCTAAGAGGACATCTTATTAGCACCTAACCCTTTCTGCTGCTTGGGTGGTTTTGGTGTTGATTTGGCTGCCTTGGGAGTCTCGACTGACTTACCCTTATCAGAAGTCTGTACGTCTGATGCTTCTGGCTTAGAGGGATTCTGAGTAGCTACTGACTCATCCTCAGAGCTATCATACCATATGTCGATGGCACCAATGTCAAATCCACCACTAGGTTGGAAAGTGATGGTTGGTAACTAAGCGATCCTCTCACTACTGAGGGGAGAGAAGGAGCTAAGGATCAGGGATTCTGGCAACCCTGATTGGAGCATGTAAGTGTGGTTGGCTTTATGGTAATTAGGCAACGGGTTTGTTTTGGTTGATGGCTTAGATTTCTCAGGGTCCTCAATCTCACCGGAGTCAATGAGGTTTTGAATGATGAGTCTGAGGGAGCGACAGTTATCAGTGTTGTAACTGTGGTGTTGGTGATAATGGCAATAGGTTTTAGTATCCACCGAGGCTAGGGGTGGTGTTTTTAAGTTGGGCTCTAGTGGCTTGATGAGCTTGGCTTTGAGAAGGTGTCCAAAGACCTTGGAAAGTGGCATTCCAAGATCAGAGAATCTTTTGGATGGGGCAATGTTTCAGAGTATGGGATTTGGTGTTTGTATAGTATTGATGTACTGTGGTTTTGGTATTTGTAGGGTGTTGGCATAGTGAGGTTTTGGTTGTGTTTGTGTGTAGGTTGTGGTTTTGGGTTTGAGGAAGGAAGGCTCCTTTTTCTTACCCTCAGTTTGCTCAATACATTGTCCCACTAAGTAGATGTCCTCAAAAGTATGGAACATCTGATACTTCAGCTTATCTTGGTAGAGTGGCAGTGACCCCATGATAAGCTTATTAATCATATCCGATTCAGATGGCTTCTTTCGGACTAATGCAGCTTTGTCCATCCAACAACTGAAATAATTCATAAAAGACTCATTGGCTTTTTGGTTAACCATTTCAAGGTCCATCAGGGTTACATCAAATCGGGCCTTGAACCTATACTATTTACAAAAAGCAGTACAAAGAGGCTTTCACTCAGCCATGGTTGCCTTTTTCAGACTATGATACCAGGTTAGTGCTAGTCCCTCCAATAAGATGAAGAAGAGCTGAATAATCTGATCATCCAATAAGTCTATAGTGCTCATCAGCATGGTGTAGGTCTTCAGATGGTTCTTCGGGTCCCTAACTCTATTGTACTTGGGAACATCAAGGAGCTTGAACTTAGCAGGCAGCCCCTTCATAGCACGGACAGAGAACTCATCAAATTCCAAATCAAACCCCATGCTCTTGGTCTTCATGATGGTCTGCAGCTGTTCTATCTTCTGCTCTAAGACAGTGGTCTCAGATTTTTGAACATCATGCATATGAAGGGAGACATCATCATCAGTCTCCATGTCATACAAGTTGACATCTTTCCCCTTTTCCTTGATTGGAGCTAGCAGGGTGATGAATTCAGCAGGGCTAAGAGCCTCTCGGATCTGCTATTGTATGAGGGTCTTGAAGTCATCATTTAGGAGCTTGGCCATAGACTGGTGAATGAGCTTCTGGACTGCAGCAAGCATGGTCTCATCAAGTGCCAGGGCAGCAGGGTCAGATGAGGATGCAACATTTCTAGCGTTCTGTGAGTCTGACATGGTTCTGTACATGACAGAAAGAGTTAGCATGAATGCATGAGTATGCACATGCGGTTACATATGATGCACGTGATGCAACACATAGAATGTATACGTGACCTATGCTATGAAATATGCGATGTCATGGGTGCAACAAAGCGAGTTAACATACATATGCATGGGTGCACATGATACGATATGTAGGATGTATGCATGTCCTATGCTAGGAAACATCCAACATTATGGCTGCAAAAGCAAAATTTATTAGTAGATTGCATGAGTATGTATGCATGTTTGGACAGAAAACACGAAAGGTTAGTGAACATGTAGCATGCAGCAGCGCTCCCTTCCAATCTTATACCTCCATGAGTATTGGTGAATTCAAGTTCTCCTACCCTAGGTGGGGTACTAACCTGGAGTTACACTGGGAACTTGAGGTGTGATTCTCATAAATAAGTAAGCGAGAGGTTTGATCATTGCCTGATCATATGAGGGATTACGGCGAAAACCCGACAGCATTTCAACCTAGCCATATTGCAATGATAAATTAATGCCGATGGAATTGGCATGAGGTTATGCAACCATACAGAATCATGAAATGATTTTGAATCTTAGTAGAGCAATACGGGCATGATCATATTGTTATGATAAGAGTACGCTTGTAAAATAAGTGTGAGGTTATGCAACCATACGGAATCATGAAAGGATTCTGACTCTTAGTAGAGCAATATGGGCATGATCATATTGCTATGATAAGAGTATACCCGTGGAATAGGCATGAGGTTGTGCAACATACAGAATCATGAAAGGATCCCAACTCTTAGCAGAGCAATACGGGCATAATCATATTGTTATGATAAGAGTACGCCCGTGGAATAAGTGTGAGGTTATGCAACCATACAGAATCATGAAAGGATCTCGACTCTTAGCAGAGCAATACAGGCATGATCATATTGTTATGATAAGAGTACGCCCGCGGAATAAGCATGAGGTTGTGCAACCGTACAAAATCATGAAAAGATTCGGGCTCCTAGTAGAGCAATATGTGGGAGGAAAATAGGCCGGGTCTTATGCAAATCCTCTCACATTATAAGGCAAAGATCCACATAGCATGCAATAAGAGTCCTAGTTTGGAATGTTGCTAGGCTTACTACATGGGCTTTAGTCTTGTTTTGAGAATAGGCTAAGGTCTCCTACCATATTGTCCACAACCTATCCAACCAAATGGAATCATCGATATAGGACTATACCTCACATCTATCCATCAGGAATCATCGATGGTTATCAATACGGTGCAGCGAGTGGTGAAGGCAAATGTGTTACACCCACATAAAGACCCTAGGAGTTAGGTGTATATCCGTATAGGGGTCTATGTACATATGTATGTGTGCATGTATTGGTGCTTGTGGGCGTTAGACGTATGGTAGAATTGTTTGCTTAAGTGCTATGGTTATGCGTATGGTGTTAAGTGTATGTTTATATGTATGAATGTGTATTATGATGGCATTGCATATATGAGAG
>CANYBF011785818.1:0-19524 GCA_948192965.1 Dalechampia spathulata | reverse complement strand
AAACATACGCGATCGCACATATTATTGAAATTAACATACGCGATTGCCCTAGATTATATGCGATTGCATATGATATGGAGATGATCATATGCGATCGCACATGTTCACAGAAAATAAAACATGCACAAAATATCAAAAATACGTAAAAATCATACGCAAAACAATAAATAAAATCAATTTTTGTAAGAATTATGCATGGGTAATCATGAAAATCACACAATAACAATAAAAAGCGACAGATTTACTAACCTCTCATAGATTCTCCTTAGATTCGAGTGTAGGGGAGGAAGAAATTAGTCTGAATCCAAGCGTTAGGGAATAAAATCACCTAAGTCTAAGTGATTTTGTGAGTTTATTTTAACCCTAATTGCTTAGAATAGTCCAAAAAAACCTAATTAAGAGAGTTAATCACGTTTTTGGCTACCTAAAATTCGTAGGTCCAAAGTCCAAAGCCCTAAATTTGCCAACCTAAAATTACGAACCCTCACACCGAATGGAGTTCCAAAGCTTTTAAAAAATCTACCCTAGGGACATACGCAATCGCGTATCCTAACATATGCGGTGTGTCACAAACATATGCGATCGCTTAACACCCCCAAAATGGGGCCAGAATTAGCCCAGAACGGCCCGGAATGATCCGAATCAACCCGGAGTGGCCCAAGACCAACCCGAAATGGTCCAGAATCATCCCGGATTCGATCCGAGTCAAGACGGTCCAAAATTAGGGTGCGACAATGATGTTGTTACCTTATCGTTTTCCTCATCATCCAAGAATGCTATGAAGCAAAGATTAGTTGCTCTTTCATCACCAGATACCTCCTCATTAGATTCATTATCGTCATCCCATATAGCCTTCAATGCCTTCTTTTTGAAAGACATGGATGATTTATTGAGGCAAGGGCATTCATTCTTCATGTATCCTGGCTTATTGCATTCATAGCAAATGGCTTGATTCCTTCAAAAGTTATCCCTTCAATTCAAGTTTTGTCTTACCTCAAATGGCTTCTTGCCATCTTTCTCAAACTTCTTCTTCTTCTTCATAAGAAGAGTCTTGGCACATTTGGAGAGGAGGGCCACTTCATCATCAATCTCCCCTTCACTTATGGAAGAGGCATCTTCTTCTTTTAAAGCCTTAAGCGTTATCCTCTTGTCTTCCTCAACTCCTTATTTGAGAGTAATCTCGTGTATGAGGAGTTTCCCTAGAAGCACATCAGTTGATAAAACCAACGAGTCATTTGCTCTTCAATAGAGGTTAATCTAGCCTCCCAATACTTCTTAGGTAGCACCCGCAAGATCTTATTGTTAATGTCTTCCTTGTGATACGTCTTGCCCAATTTCATCAATCCATTGGTGATCACAATGAGGTGATTATACATCTCCAAAATAGACTCATTCACCTTTATTGTAAACAACTCATATTGATGAGTTATCAATTGAATCTTCTTAGTTTTGACTTGATTGGTTCCTTCATGATGAGTCTCCAAGGCATCCCGTATTTGCTTTGCTATGATACAATATGAAACTCGTCTGTATTCCTCATGGCTAATAGCATATTCATCGCCTTCTTATTCCTCGTATTTCCCTTAAGTTATTCTCTTGTCTAAGTTGCCTTGGGCTTAAGAGCTATAATTCCATCTATTATCTTTATTGGAAGAGAAAACCCATTCTCAATTAGATCAAACAAATCAACACCGTCACTTTCCAAGAAGACTTCCTTTCGGTGCTTTCAATACAGATAATCTATGCCATCAAAGAAGGGGGGTCTTGTATATGATTGACTATCAATGGTTGCCATAGGATCTTTCACTCTAAAATTTTACTTCTAATGCAAATGAGCACCAAAGTTCTGATACTAAATAAAATCCTTGTGGAAGGCAACACGTACACAATTTATAGTGGTTTGGCACTAACTCTTGCCTACATCCACTTCTCCTAAGTCTTCCACTTAGGGTTCCACTAATCTCAATCGATTATTACAATAAAGGATTCCTCAAATGAATCCTAACCCCAGTGTTTTTAGGCTCATACTCAAACCTTTACAATAATTGTAATCTCATAGCAATTAAACTCTTAATTACAAGTTAATGCCCTAAGCATTAATCTCACACCAACCCAAAATTACAAAACCCAACACTAGGTTGTGGGAATTCAATACAAAGAGAGCTTACAAAGCTAGAATCATAATACAACAAGTAAACTTACTTGTAAACAAAGTAGAATGCTCAAAGGAAGCTTGCAAAGAGGAAACTAGCCATTAGACAATGATAATAGTGTGTTCTATATGAAATAAAGCCGTTAGAAAGGGTTTAAAGACTTTTTGGAAAGTCGCATACGGTTATACCAGACATGGTATGCCCATACTAACTTAAAAAGTAATATTTAAAAATGAGAGGAAAATTAGGTACGACCATACCATCCATTGGTATGTCCGTACCAAAATGGTTTTTCTGAGAAACAATTTTCCTGCAAGCAATGGTACACCCGTACCAACTAATGGTACGCTCATACCAAAACAAGTTTACTGACAAACCAAATTTCTATGAGCAATGGTATGCCTGTACCAACCAATGGTATGCTCATACCAAACCTAAGGAAATAAAGCTAACTTGGTATGGTCAGCCGTATGCCTATATCATACAATAAAGTAAATTGATACGCCCATACCAAAACAAGTATGCCCGCACCACTCATAAAAACATACTTTAAAATGGTAAATAACTTAAATTGACTCACACGTGACACACACATCAAAATCCTGGGTCTAATAGAAATTGTCTAATCTTGCATCATTAGCAATAACACAAATAAATCAAAGAAATAGCTTTATTGATAAAACTAAAATACAAAGTAAATTATAATCATGGACACTTTATAATGGGAACAAGCTTCCCATTTATAGAGATGTAAAATAAATATTAAAATAAATAAATAATTTTTAAGATAATAATTCAATGTTCTAATCTCATAAATAATATGATCTCAAATAAAAAATACAAAGTTTAAACTTCAAAATCACGTATTGATAAATTCCTATGAATTTTACTCTTCTTATGCCCATAATCACTAACCATAAGCATTTGATATTTTGTCTTCTGATAAAATCAAGCTAAAATATATCTTTTTATCTTTTTTTTTTCTTTTCACCTAAAATACTTACAAAACACATAAATATACCAAAGTCATATATTCTAGTAAGTTTTTATGCATAAAATAGACCAATTAAGCTATCAAAAACATGTAAATTATCATTCAATCAATAATAAAATATAAGAAGATGAATGAAAATATTATAGAGGCCATTTCTTTTCATCAAAATATGAATCAAGTTAAAATGATTGATTAAAATCATCATCATAAACTAAATGAAACAAAAGTAAATTGGATTTAGAGGTTCTAAAATGAAAAGAATAAAAAGTGAACTTTTAACACAAAATAAACACAAATAATCTTATATAACATTTATATATTATTATCATGAAGGAAAATAACAAGAAAAATCAATTTCAATTGAGTTTGAGTAAACAATCAAGCAATTATAAAAATTGCAAAAAAGTTGTTTGCATAATTGTTAATATTTTATGCCTCAAGTTTTTAGAATCCTTATGCATATTTTCATAGCTTTATGCATGTATTCATTCTTTTATGCAATTGTTTATCACTTTGCATATATTTTTAGAATCCTTGCACATATTTCCAAAGCTTTACACAAATTATAAGGAAGGATGATGACATATTGTTATCTCAAGAGCATTTTATTGAAAAATTACTTAAAAGGTTTGAATATTTTGATGTCAAAATAATGAACATCCCTTATTATTCTAATTCCTAATTAAATAACTCAATCTAAATATGCATAAATCATTGGAATTTTGTTACATTTAATGAACTTTTTGAGACCTAACATAGCTTATGTTGTGAGTAGATTGAGTAGATACATTCATAATCTCTGATATGATAATTGATATACTTTAGTGAGACTGATTAGATATTTGAGAGGTACTATGAACTATGGTATTCTATATAATAAGTTTCTCACTGTATTAGAATGATACAATGATGCCAACTGAATCTTTAACTCTGATGAAATAAAATCTACCAGTGGTTATATGTTTACTTTAGGTGGTGGTGTCATAACATGAAAATCAATAACATAAACCATTAACGCTAAATCTACTATGAAGTCAAAGTTTATTTCTCTAGAATTAGTTAGTAGTTAAACTAAGTAATTGAAAAACTTATTAGCAAATATTTTATTGGGAATAAAACCAACATCTTCTATGTCTATGCATTATGATTGCATGGCAGCAATATCCATTGCTAAAAATAGAGCCTTTAATGGCAAAAAGAGACACATTCATTTAAAATATAATATGATAAAAAATTTGTTGAAAGATTAAATTCTTTCCATTGATTATGTGAAGTTAGAAGTGAATTTGGTCAATCTTCTAACTAAACCTTTGGGAAGAAAATTAGTTAATGAAACATTGAGGGGAATGAGAATTTAGTTGATTTAGAAATTAATTATGATGGTAACAAAACCTATATGATTGAAGATACCATGAAATAGGTTTATATGGGTAATAACAAGTCAAGATTAATTATGTTAGCATAAATTTCATATCCCTTCCTATGACATAAGAAGTACTATATTGCATTGAAAAGAATGATGAGTTTTGATAAACTCTTAATGATTTTCATATTTCTTATGGATGGTGTGCAAAATGTAGTACACATTTAATGAAAATCACCTATATGAGTATGAAGTAAGATCGCTTTTATGAAACTTTAGCAAAATTTCTAGAACATTCATGAAATAGCAAGCACACACATACTCTATTAGTGAAACACTATATTGAACAATAAATTTATCTAAATATAATATGATAGATTAGATCTCTAACTTACAATATGAATTTTTGGTTTATAAATACTATACGTTTCATCGATTATTCTATAAGTTATATCTAATCTATTTAAATTTGATTGATAGTCTAAAAAATACCAATATCAAAGCATTATATACTTAATAAAGAAACTAACAAGAATCCTCTCAATAAGTCTTAAAATATGTAGGGGATTGTTGGAATTTGAGGGAGAGGAGGTATTTTAAAAGCCTTATTTTATCCCACAACTAAAATCTAATAACCTAAATTCTTGTTTATCAATAAATTAGTAAGTACATTGCACTTCATGCAAATATAGAGTAAATATTTTATTTAATGATAATAGATTTATATTTTTTATTAGTTTAACTAAATGTTTTTGGTTACATTAAATTAAATTAAATATAATATGTTAAGGATAAACATGTATTGCAAATAAAAAAAAAAGATAGAGATCCTCTTCCTTTTAAGATGACCTAGTCACCCCAACCCTAAATCTACCTTTCTCTACAACTGCCCCTTCTCCTCCATCTCCTCCCCTGTTTCCCTCTTCCACCTTACATCTTTCCTTCTTTAGTTTTACTTCTTCTACTGTCACCATTCCTATCTCCCCCTTTCTTCCGCCAACCCATCTTTTAGTTTTGTTCTTTTAGCTTTTTCTTGTTTTTTCTAATAATGTTTGTAATCTATAGCTTAATGTTATTCTACTTCCTCTCTATGGTAAATTATATTTTTTTTGCAGGATTTTAAGAAGAAAGAAAAGATTTTTTGCAAATTTCTCAAGATTTTTTGAGGCAGTTTACCTAATTCTCAATAATCTTGATTTTATCTCTATCAATATCGATTATGTTGCTCCCATTATTTCACCAAGAATGGAAGAGTATTTATATGGTCTACCCAAAATACAAATATTTCTTCCCTAGCTTCTAATACTATGGTGTATCAACCAGAATATCCCCTTAATGCGACATTGTTGCATTGACGTGTATAAAGCAGTTAAATTTGGTTTTTATGATGAATGTCTTGTTGATTTCTTTTATTTATCCTCTTATTTCTTTGATACTTTTATATAAAATAGTGTTGGATCTCATTGTTAAATTTTCCTTCATGGAATACTCTGTTTATGTACTCTTTATACGATTAATGTTAGCAATATCTTTATGTTAAAAAAAGAATATAATATGTTACATAACATTTAGTACAAATATTTCTTTTTTATATTCATTCTTTTAAGAAAAGTTTTAAAGTTAAAATTTTTTATAATGATAAATATAACATCAATATAACAATTGTAAGTTATTTAATTGTATATGTAAATGATTCTTCAATTTGAAATTTGAAATATAGTGAATAGAATCAAAGTTCTTCTTTTCATATTAAGTAATATGTATTTTTTTTTTAATAAACATTGTCAAAAATTACATTAAATATTTCTTCATATTATGTACAATATTTTTTCCTTTTAATAAAACATCTTTATAAAATAATCAAAGGATTTATTAATACATTTATTACTATTAACATCTAATTTTTGAAATGCATTTAATAATATCTATACCCAACAAAATATAAAAATACTAAAAATTATAATATTTAAAAATAAATTATAGACATGGACCAAAAGGAATATATAAATGCTCAAAACTAAGATGTTTTAAAATTAAATAATACATATACCCAATAAAACTCGATTGTCATTTATGCAAGCTTGTACCAAATCAAGAGTAATGAATTCAAATATATTTCTTTCAATTTTCAATACTCCTTCAAGTTTTTGTAAAACAATAGAATATAAGAATATTATTTTTAATTTACTTAATAGTACTTGATAATACCTTAAATTTTGCACAATCTTGATATTTTTATGACAAACAAATAACTTTCAATCAATATTGACTTGTATTTTATTACATAAGTCTTGCAAATAGTAGCATGCATAAGATTTTCTTACATAACATCAATAAACTACTATTACTTTTTTTTTAAAATATGGAATGAAGATAGTTATATAAAAAAAAATTTACACATTAAAATAAAGATCAACTTCAAATTAATTAGTTTAAAATTATTTTTTATATTAAGAGCTTCCGACATTATACATACTCACATCCTAATACTAAAATCATTTTTATTCTTATTAAGATCTAAAAGTAAAAGAGTATGTGACATGTATTAACTAAACCTAATGTAATGAAAAAAGAATAAATAATTTTCATTACACACACACACACACACACACACACACACACACACACACACACACACACACACACACACACACACACACACACACACACACACACACACACACATATATATATATATATATATATATATATATATATATATTAAACATCAACATAAAAGAGATATCAAAAGTTATAATCATATTCAAGTATTTAATAACATTTACTATAAAAAATGAAAAGTCTTCAATAAACAACAGTAGAAGAGGAATACCAAATGTTATAATCACATTCAAGTATTTAATAACATTAACTATATAAAATGAAAAGTCTTTGATAAATAACAATATAAGAGGAAAATCAAATGTTACAATTATATCTAAGTATTTAATAACATTAACTATATAAAATGAAAAGTCTTCAATAAACATCAACATAAGAGGAATATCAAAGGTTCTATAGAAAATGAAAATTCTTCAATAAATGAAAGGATGGAATATGAAAGAGCATAAAAAATAACAATATCATATATAGGGCATAGAGGAGAAATGAAATATTAAAATTAGAAAAATATCAAAGATCACAATTCAATAAACAATTAATTGACAATATTTATTAAAAAAAAATGAAAGGTGTCTAGAAAATAAATGGATCAAAAATTAAAAGAGATATAGAGAATTAATGCACTAAAATCCAAATTAAAAGCCAAAATAATGAAATTGCTAAAATGTATCATATAAGCAACAAAAGCTCCTAAAATATTCTACGTAACCATGTCAACATCTAGCTTTATATATATATATATATATATATATATATATAGATTTTGATTCATGGGCTCTTAAAGGGCTTAGTAGGAAGTAAGGTCTCACACACATGAAAACTCAATTTAGATGGATATATTTGACTAATTTTATAATTTTATTTTTTAAAATATTCAAATTATAAATCATTTTTCCCTTTTACTTTAAAACTTTTACTAAGTCTTTGTAACTATTATATTAACATTTATATTGTGTGATTTTCTCCCCTATTCCTACGTTCTCCATTATTTTCACCATTATCTCCGAAATTATATTTGATATCTCTAACATTTATTTCATTATTTTTTCCTATAATTACTTTTTATACTATGAATGGAAACACAACACAATCTCTACTTTTTTTTTTCTTTGCTTGCTAGCTTTTAAAGTAGTTTGTTGCTTCATGATTCCTGTTTCTAAATAGATAGGTTTATTTTATTCCTCGGAGGATATGCAAACCAGTGAAAAATCGTTTGAGAATAATGATTATTTTCATAATTTGAGCTACCTTCACTTTTATTTCGAACCCTTATTATAATAAAAAATATTTCATATAAATAAGGATTGTACATGTATTATAAATATAAAGATTATTATGAAATTAATGTATTAAAAAATTATTATTTTTTATGTAATTTAAACTTGATTCATGAAAGAAAAAAATCATAATAATTATTATGAAAAAATCTGTGATTAATTATTTGAATTGGGATGCTAAATAATATGAAGTAGGAATTTATTATGAATGGAGATGGAGAAGCCACACCAAACATGTTGAAAAATGGGGAGATGTTTCAAAGAAGTTGGTGGTTATGATATGTATTCTCAACCAGAGAAACCCAACAAATATGCAAATTACGGATTCAGTGAGCTGGCTTGGACAGCATGGGGCATAGGCTGTAGGATTCTCAATAAATGTTCTATATAATGTTGTTTCCTTTTCCATTTTTCCTTAACTGACAATCCCCCAATCTACTTGGACCATTAAAACTTATGTTCTGTATATTGCTGAATTCCAAAATTCAATGAATAGAAAATTATATCTAAAATTATATCTGTTTTAGGGGTATTCATTAATAATAATAATAATAATAATAATAATAATAATAATAATAATAATAATAATAATAATAATAAATATATTTAAATATAAAAAATAAAGTTATTATTTTGAATTAAACATTTTAAAATGTTTTATTTAATGTGTAAAATTGAGAATAAAATATACGGATTTTATGAAATGTCTTATTTATATAAAATTTGAAATATTTGAAATATCATTTAAAAGATAATCATTTTTAACACTTATGAAATATTTATATATATTCATGAAATATTTATATATTCATTGTTATTGTAATTACTTTAAATCAAATAACACATTTTTAAATATTTATTTTTATCAATTATTTACATTTCAAAATGTATTCAAAATCTTCTAAGTGAACAATAATCTCTTTACTTAAATTATAAAATATAAAAAAAACAATATTTTTGTTAATAAGAAAATAAATTATTAAATTATTAAATATCTTTATATTTAAATTTATAATTATTATCTTATTTATTATTATTTGTATAACCTTTACTAATTTTTAAAACAACCAATGTCAGAAGAATTTTATTTTAAAACAAAAAAAATATTTCCAAGTTGATAATTGCACCCTCGACTCAAGCCAGAAAACCAACATAACGATGTCGTTTAGAAATCCTGGATACTTTTCCTTGAATGCAAATGAAGAATATCATATTACTTGCTGATTTATCCCAAAATATCTGGTTGTAGAATTGGAATTTTATATATATATATATATATATAAAAGATTTTGATATATAATAATAACCCACAAAACTTACATAAATCTAATTCATATTTTGAATATGGAAATCAAATTAATAAATATATGATAAATAAAAAATAGTTTGATTGATTTGATTTATATATAAAAATATGAAAAACTATAGAATATATCTGGTAAAATATTAATCATCAATTTTGAAAAAATAAGAAATAATTTCTTGATTTATGCCTATAGATGCCATAAATTTAATGCATATGATATTTAGGCAAACAAAACTAAATGCGATTTTCAATGTAAAATATAGGAGAATATCACAAATTAAATTCGGTCAATTAAATTATGAGTAAATTCCAAAACAAAAACATGTGATATTCTTTAAATGTTCTGGAAGCATACAAGAAATCTAAAGTTTAATTGATAAATCAATTCCTGAAGCATCAACTTCATCATTTGCTTGAAGATCAGATTGTCGTAGATCATCATCAATAGGTGATTTGATTAGTGGGATATTATTTGATGATGATGAAGCACCAAACGAATTGTTTCGGGTTTCATCAAATCTTGGCGAAGTGCCAAATCCACCAGTAGTGTTAATGGCATTGAGGGTATCGGCCCTCATCCTATCCACTGCAGCTTGCGTGTTCATCAACCCTTGCCTGGGCCATCCCCCATTGCTGTAGCGGTAATCCCGACTGGAGCTCCCGCTGGACGGCATCCATGGATAAGGTGAAGGCTTTTGTATCAACGAATCCATTCTCACCCCTAGTGATCTACTGATAGATCCATACCAAGGGTGAGATGTAAGGGTTGAATAAGGATAATATGGATAGTGACCAAAACCGCCATAATCCATCCCTTGACGCCTTTTAGCTAGTTGACGTTCTTGTTTATGAGCATTTTGATGCCCGCCTAGCGCTTGCGACGTAGAAAACTCTCTCTTGCAGAAGTTGCATGAAAAAACCCTAGATTGATCGGGTTGCTTCTCATGAATGTTTTGATTATCTCGAGAAGAACCGCCGCCATTAACAGAGTTAAAAAGATCAAATTCTAACTTCGACCCACGAATTGAATCCTCATTGGATAGCTTTAAATCAAGAAAAATAGGAGAACTCGATTCATGAGTTGTTGGACTTGTCTCTTTCCTTGACATTATCTTCAAATCAGAAATCTTCTTGGCATCACTATCAGTTTTTGGAGGAGTTCCAGCGGAATCAGCTGATATGCTGGAGGCATCCGAAAGGCAAGGTTCCACACCAATCGACGCCATTAAAAACAACAGAAGACAAGAACAAAGAAAAAAACTGTGAATTGGGTCTGAGAACATATGAGGAAAAGATGCATGCACGTATATTTAGAGTTGAAGTTAAATAGAGAATCATTGCAAGAATGGAAACAGATTCCATTCTGCAGTTATTATGTGCATCAAATTAGCGAAGCATTAAAAGGATGGCTAAGCTTGCAAAGATTTTGTGTTCATATGGGAGGCTTATTCTCCCTGCAATTATTCCAAATATAATTTTGAAACCATTGGATGATTAACCAAAAAAAGGTCAACCCATTTCCTTGATAGTAAAAAATCAATGATTTTGGTAGCAATTAGTGCATTTACTTTATGTTTGGTTAAGCTTATAGACAAATCAAATTAATAAATATATTTAATGATTTAAAACTCTAAATAATCCCTTTTGATCGACTATTAGTATATGTATTAATGTAGGTTATATATGAATGCATTAACCATATCTCATCAATTATTTCCTCAACTTAAAAGCTATCTTGCCAAGATACTCTTCATGTTCAATTTATAGTGTTAGATATAAATAATCAATGGATCACATTTAATAATTTAAACTTTTGGGTTGAATGGTTCTTTGACATGATATGAGAGCCTCTATAACCTAAAGGTGAGTTCAATTCATGATAATCCCAATTATTAGTTAATTAAATTAAGCACAAGGTAGATGTAAGCTTATGCATGTTCGCGCTTCAAGCTCAAATGGGTATTCGTGTGTGGGGCCTTGTTAGATATAAACCATTCATCGACCACACCTAATAAATGTAAATTTAAAGAAGAGGAGGAGCAAGAGATAGAGAGTTAGATTTGAAGTTTATCTTTTATTCCCTTCTTTTAATTATCTTGTAGATATTTTATGATGTTGTGTTGTTAAAATTCCTTTAGAGATTGATACTTAAAACTCATTTTTGGGTAGACTTATTTTGTTAATTTGATTTTTTATTTGGTATAGATGCTTTTTATTTATTTTATTTCAATTAAAAGATCGAATACTCCTTATTATGTTATAAATAAGAGTTATGAGTATAGTTGAATTTAAGCATTCAAGTTAAGAATTAAATTATAGTTCAGTTAGAGTGACAATTAGATTAAGAGATTCACTTGACAATTTTTAAAAGAATTTAGTTAACATCAACTTGAAAGGAAAAAGTTGATGCTATTAGAGATCTTCCCAAGACAAAAGTCATATAAAAACATAAATTATCTCAAGTATAATAAATTATCAATTTCTATTTGTTTGATATTAAATTACATCTAAGTAATAATTTGATATTCTTGCATGAGATTTTATTCTTCATACTTTGTTTATTTAACTCGATCTTAAACCAAATTATTGTTGCTTTCACAAATTAAACTAAATTTATAAATGATAAATTTGAATCTTCGTGGAGTAATAACCAATTACAACAAGCAAATACGTATGTGGTTTAAAATTGTAATATGAATTAAAATTCATCGATGCCTATATTATTTTAATATCCTATCATTAATTAAAACTTAACACCACCCTTTATAGTATTACTTAAATATTTGGACTAAGGCTTTTTAGATTCTAAAAGGAAAATAAATTAGCACATTATGCCATTTATATCCATCTTAAGATATAATATATATATATATACACACACACACACACAAACACATATCATTAAGATTTATTAAAATTAATTTGGATAATATTTTAGCCTATAATTTTTAAATTGTTACTTGCCTTATCATAAATAAATATCCAAATTTAACGTTAAGTTCATTTGGATATTACATATACTAATTAATTGTTTCAAAGTTACTTATTTAATAAATTAGAGTCATAATTTTCTGGATTTTTTATTAAAATTTTTTTAACTAATTATAATTTATGAATTCTACTTTAAATATTAAGTCATATTTATTTAATTAATTATAATATAAATTAAAATATTTTAATTAAGATTCTTGGGAAAATAATGTAATTAAAGATTATCTTCAAAGAATGAGTTTATGTCTAATCCAAATACATAAAATAAAATAAACAATTATCAATGCAAAAGTATGCAATGCCCATACATAGAAAATCACCTGTCAAGTACAAACTTTCATTTAAAACAATTAATTTTTAATTTTTTTAAAAATATTTTCAGTATGACAAAATATTTATTTTAAAATTTATAAAAATAATAACATTTAACTTGATAATTTCCAAACTTGATGAATTAGCAAAAGGTATTAAGGTCAAAAATTCTAAAAAATATTAAATTCATTTAAACCATTCTGAGTAATTCCAATAAATTCTATAATATTTACAATTAAAGTTCTAAAACAAGCCATTGCAATACTATAAAAGTATTAATAAGTAATGCATGACATATATGAATCAATATTTCATATATGATACATATTAAGACTCTGTTATATTGTTAATTCAAGATTCTAAACTATAACAAATATACAGAAATAATTTCAAAATTAAGAAAATGAAAACTTTCATGCATTCTTTTTATAATTTTTAAATTAAATAAATCAAAAATTGATAAAAAAAAAACAACTTTAATTATATATATAGATATCTTGGCATAATATAATTAAATTTATCTCTATGAATTTATACTATTCAAAAGATAATCAATTACCTCTAAACAATATCTTCTACTAATATTTGAACTTTGGTTACGCTTACAGATTGCACAAGCTAAAAGCTAATCTTCAAATAAAGCATACAATTTTAAAACAAATAAAAATATTTCTAAAATGAAGAATCTAAAGATAAGTAAAATTCTTGTCCATTTCAACATTAAACCCTAACTAAAACTTCCTAGCTCTCTGAAGCCACTTTCAGTTCCCAGATCTTTGAAGATTGTCTTCATCATCTCCGCCAAATCACCAGAAGGCCTCGTTTGATTGGAAATATGATGTATTTTTTATTACAATAGTTAAATAGTTAAATATTCAAGCTCATTCATTTATTTTTTATTATAGTTATAATATATCTTATTATTTACTAAATAATGTGACACAATAGAATGTAATTAAAAAATCCATTACATTACATATTTGATTACAATATATCTAACCAAACGATGTCTTATAGTCTAATTAATTAATGATTATTTTCATTATGAATGGTATTTATATACATAATATTAATTCATAATCATCATTTCAATTCAATTTAATATATTATTTTATATCTTGTTTTAGATACAACTTATCCATATTTTTCATAAATTATAGTGTAAAATTTGAAATATTAATTTAAATTAATATCAAAAAATTGAACTAATATAAGTATTATTCTATGCTAAACCTGTTGTAATATATTTTTATTTTCCTAGACATAGGAATAATTTTTGTGTACGAGTGTTTATATATAATATTGAGACATTTGGACCTAAAACATGAATCATCAATTTTCAAACTGGCACTTTAAGAACATACTAACTAAATAAGAAATAATATCTTAGTTTGTAGACCTAAAGACACCATAAATTTAATGATATTGATATTTAAATAAACAAAATTAACTGCAAATATGAATCGAAGATGATTTTTCAATTTAATAATATGAATATTTTTAAAAAAGTTTAGAGGTTCGGGTTATGGTAATTTCTATTAAAAAAATCATAATATGGAAAAGCAATAATAAAATTATGCATAATTAGAAAAGGTGAGAAATTAAATTATGAGTAAATTGACAAAAAACATGTGAATGTTTTACAAGCATACAAAGTATCTAAAGCTTAAGTGACAAATCAATTCCTGAAGCATCAACTTCATCATTTGTTGGACGATCAGATCTTCGAAGATTATCGTCAATAGATGATTTGATTAGTGCAATATTATTTGATGATGAAGCACCAAATGGGTTGTTTCTGTTTTCATCAAATCTTGGAGAAGTGCCCAATCCACCAATAGGGTTAAGAGCGGTAAAACTCTCTGCCCTCATCCTATCCATGGCAGATTGCGTGTTCATTAACCCTTGCCTGGGCCATCCCCCATGACTGTAACGATAATCCCGGCTGGAGCCACTGCTGGACAGCATCCATGGATAAGGTGAAGGCTTTTGAATCAATGAATCCATTCTCACCCCAAGTGATCTACTCATAGATCCATAAAATGGGTGAGGTGCAAGGGTTGAATAAGGAAAATATGGATAGTGACCAAAACCGCCATAATCCATCCCTTGACGCCTTTTAGCTAGTTGACGTTCTTGCTTATGAGCATTTTGATGCCCCCCAAGAGCTTGCGACGTAGAAAACTGTCTCTTGCAAAAGTTGCATGAAAAAACCCTAGATTGATCGGGTTGCTTCTCATGAAGGGTATGATCTTCACGGGAAGAACCAGCACCATTACCAGAGTTGAAAAGATCAATTTCTAATTTCGACTCACGAATCAAATCCTCATTCGATAACTTCAAATCAAGCAAGACACGAGAACTCGATTCATGTGTTGTTGGAGCAATCTCTTTCTTCGACATAATCTTCATATCAATAACCTTCATGGCGTCATTGCCAGATTTTGGACTGGTTCCAGCGGAATCAGCTGATATGCTGGAGGAATCAGAAAAGCAAGGTTGTACGCCACTTGACCCCATTAAAATAAATAAATAAAAAAAAGAGAGAAAGAAAAGAAGAACAAAAGTTGAAGAGAACTATGATCTGGGTTTGAGAATATATGAAGAAAAGATGCATGTATATATATTTAGGGTTGAAGTTAAATAGAGAATCAATGCAAGAATGGAAAGAAATCCCATTCTGTAGTTATTATATGCATCGAATCAGCAATGACTAAGCTTGCAAATTTTCTTCATATCTAGTTCATCTATTATTCATATTTGCAGTTTTAATATTTTTTTAATTATGTAATTAACTTTATGTTTTTCTAAATGATTTTCCAAGGTTCCTTGTTACCCTTATCACTAATTTTGAACTATTGGTTGAATAAGCAAAGAAGGTTAAAGAAAAGATCCAGGATTTGGCAGCAATTACTGCATTTACATTTTCATCAGGTGCATGTTTGATTAGTATAATTCAAGAAAGGAAATAATGGGTTGTTTGCAATTATTAATGGTTCAAATTTGGTGAGATTGCTCTACTTAATTACGCAGAAACCCTTTTCTGTTCCTATTCAAGTTTTTGGATACTCTATATGTTTCGATATTCTTTCCAACTTTATACTAAAATTGGATCATGCTCCTCTGCTCCATATGTCCAACAATCTTATGATGCATATGTCAAATTATTACCAACTTTGGACTTATGCCTTTGTATTAATTATCGAAACTTCTAAAATTACGATTTCAAATATGTTTAAAGACCATCGATTCATGGTCGTTATACCGATCAACTTAATAAAACTTCCATGTAAGTAAAAATTGAGTTAGAGTCGTGAAAACAAAACAACTCTAAGATTCAATGTGGAGTAATCAAGGCACTAAAGTCCATCTCATGTCTTAATAATTAAGGGTTTACAGATACAAATATCCAAATAAGATTTAAATTAACTTAATTTTAGAGATTTTCTTCTATATTTAAATGTGAGCCAAAACGGTTCTTGATTTATTTATTTTGTTTATTTAAGGTGTGTTTTTTGTTCATGCACTGATTTGATTTTTCCCATCAGGCTTCTGCTAGGAAAATAATTCAATAAGTCAGTGATGAGAATGAGTGTCACCGACATTTTTCTTTAACCAAAACATAATCTACTAATCAACAAAAATACTTAATAAACTTACAATCATAAATGATAAAATTGATCGAATAGATATTTCCTAAATAACTATATTGCACAAAGTGCATTGCAAAGAATGTGATATGGAGAAACAAAAACATTGGATAATATAAATTTTATTTTATTCCAAATAAAATATTTAAATATCATTTCAATAATAATAAGTCACCCCTATGGAAAAATAAGTAATATTATTATGAATTTTTTAAAAATGTTATTTTCAATTTTTCTTTATCAAATTAGAATTGGAAAAAAGATTTAGTATTTAACATATTAAACCTAAAAATATAAAAAAAATATTTATTGATAAAATAATATATCATAGCAACAAAAGATTTGCTTACTATAATACATCAAATAAAAATATCAATAAATTCACATAAAATTATATTCATCATGATTTTTTAATAAATATAATTGATATAAAATTACAACAAATGTTTGAAAGTGAAGGTTTTTTTTAGAATTTTACAACAAAAATTCATAATGAAATTGTAAACTTTTTTAAAATATTTTTGAATAAATTTCAATATACTATGATATTATATTATTTTTTTATTATTAATCAAGTATATTATTTATTATTTAATTTTTTGATATCATAACTTTTATATTGATATAATTAAAAATAAATAATTCATATTAAATTTAGTTATTAATAATGAATTTTCTAAATTATTTAAATAAAAAGTAATGTAATAAATATAAAATTAATAAATTTATATAAATATGAATATATTTTAATAAATAAAAATTAATCATTAATAGAATAATCATTAATAGCATAAATGATTAATACATAAAATGAACTTTAAAACTAAAAGTATTGAGATTAAAATAATGAAAGGATGAAAAAAGACATGCACCATCCTTATGCAGATATTCTGAAAAAATCATCTTTATATAAATGACAAGAAGCTATATAATATTATAATTAGAATAATTATTTTTTTATCTAAGAGTTTATTGTTTATATAAAATTTATAAAATTTATATTGTTTTATTAGAATCAATACGGATCTGATGTGAACTGTAAAACTTATTAATTCCTCAGTCCACAAGAAATAAGTTGATTTATAGCAAATATCATAAGCTTTGTACAAATAATTATTTCAAATTTTCATTTTTGCAATTTTTGATTTGTTAAATACATAAAAATATAAACCTTTAAAATTTTAACATAAACGTAAAAAATTGAAATATAAATAAAATTTATTAAATTAATTTATAACATTTTGGAGTAGAATTAAGAGTCCATCTATTTTCGCCATTCAGCAAAATTTCCTGCCCAACGTCCACCATTTAACCATCTACGGCACTCCCCATTTTTTATTTTAGTAGAGTTTGATTTTACTAGAGTTTCATAACATCTCTTGCACATTAACATGATTTTTTTGACCCATTATTTATAATAATTTTATATTTTATTTTTAAAATTTTTACCATTGTAATATTTTATATAATTTTAAATTAATATTTAACATATATGCATTATGTAATTATTTAATATATTATTTATATAATGTTTGCATCCATTCATTTATAAAAAAAATGAAAGCAAATATTTATTTATCTATTTGATAGCAAAACCTCTTTGTAGACTATATGTTTTGTCTATGCTGGTTCCTTCTTTTTTAAATCATTCTTTTTGACTAATACATTTGTTATTGAACTTGAAATTTCTCTTAATAATGCAACATATAGTTGTTCATATAAAAAAAATATCTTCTCGTAAGTATACTCCTACATTTGGTATTGTTTGTTCATATACCTTGTTTATAGTCATTGCAAAACATAATCACACTAAAAATTGCTTCCTTTTGAATTGAAATGGATATCCTTCACTTTTTGATGGATTCAGTAGTATTCTTGATAATAACACTTGTCTATTAGCATGTTGTCTAACTATTATTTTAGCATGTATAACATTTTTTTAAATCTTTTGTATACCATTCGAATTCCATTACATAATGCATTCGATGCATCCAAATTCCTTAAAAGTATTATTGGACAATTAACTTTCAACTGTAGTTTATGTGATGGGATTTCATTCAGTTGCAAGCTATTTAGAAATTCTTCTTGATAATTATGTTGACATCATCAATTGCATAGTCATAGCTAAGGTACACTAGAGTCTCTCTCGATAATATATCTATCATCATCTAATTCAGTTTATCCACATATTCATTCTTCATTGCTAATATTGCATGGTTTGTCATGTATTATAATGATATCGAGTTCTCAACAAAATCATGAAATAGATTTTGTATCAATGCTTTCTCGCATGAATCTTTTCCATCATCTTGTATCACTATTTCATTTTGTATGATTATATTTCCATCATGAGTTGCAGGCTCTTCTCCATCCCCCACTCTTTGTAAGAAATCACTAAAAGTTACTTCTGATCTATCTCGCATGTTATTTGTTAATTTTAACACTTTCATTTTATTTCAAAGATATGATATTACTAGACTTACATTAATTGTTTCTTTTCTTGTTCCTTTGGGGATCACTAGCAATACCTGTCTAAAGTCACTTCCAAATACCATCACTTTTCCACTAAACTGATCATTGTTATTCGTTATATCTCTGACCATTCTATCAACTCTCTCTATCGCATATTTCTTAGTCATTGGTGCTTCATCTTATATGATCATACTGGCTTTATGTAACAACATTGTTAAGCCACTCTATTTTAATATACCATATTGTCGCACCCTAAATTTTGAGCTTCTCGGATCGATTGGGATGAACCGGGTTTATTCTATCATTGTCTTGCCTTCACGGGCATTCCTGGTTCACCCTGGTGCGGTTCAGGGTTCGGTTTAGGGTTGGTTTGAGTGTTTTTGT
>CANYBF011785808.1:0-14287 GCA_948192965.1 Dalechampia spathulata | reverse complement strand
TTCAATTTTGATTAAATACGATAATCAAGTCACCCTAAAACAATATCAAATTGTTTTACCAGTTTGATTATTCGTAAAAAAATCAAAATAGTCTTGAAGGTGATCGCCTTGATGGAAGTTGAATCTTCAAGTGCCTTGAATTTCTTGAATTTTGAAGTTGATCACCTTGATGGATATGGTTAATAGTTGAATCTTTAAATGCTTTAAATTTCTTGAAATTTAAAGTTGATTACCTTGATGGAGATTTGATAGTTGAATCTTCAAATGTCTTGAATTTCTTGAGTGTTGAAGTTGATCACTTGATGAAAATGATTGAATGATGTTCTTAACTTCAAAACAAAGCAATAATCCAAGTGCAATCCTACAAAAAAAAATTATTGTTAGCCTTCTTGTAAAAAAAATAAAAACAAAAAAAATAATAAAAACAAAACAAAAAAAAAGAGAAAGAAAAAAAAAAGAAAAGAAGAAAAATCTTATTTGAAAGAGATACCAAAGGGAGGAAGAAAGGAATGATGTAAAATGTGAAAAAATGGGATGCTCTAGATCTCTATTTATGGTAGTGGAACAAGTCTGAATTGAATTAGTATTAGAGTTCAAATTCAACTATGATAGGGATAAAGATCTCTTATCATACTTGATTTGGATTTTAAAATTATCAAAAATCCTAATTGGATTAAAAAATAATTTTAAATTTTAATCTTAATTATTTTCAAGCTATATAAAATATTATTTTTTAATAATATTTGTTTGGGATAAAGATGTTATTTATCTTCAAATTATATATTAAATTCTAATTTAATATTAATTTGAAAATAAATAAAAAAACAAAAAAAGAAAGTCCACGGTAAAAAAAGGAATAGATTTTTTTTAGAAAAAAGAAAAACTTGCCGCATGTTTCAATTTATATTAAAATTTATTTTAATATTAAATTGAAAAAAAGAAAAACAAGAAGAAAAAAAACAAAAGTCACAAAAAAAAAGTTGATGTGGCCAAAATTTTTTTTCTCTTTATTAGAAAAAGAAAATCAAATATTTTGAGCCATATATTAAAATTAAAAAAATATTTGGCTCCATATTATTTATAAATGTCTAAAAAAATTTTAATCCGAGATATATTCATTTAAATAAATTAATGAATAAATCTCGAGGAGGCATTTGTAGATATCAAAAAAATTCAAATTAATTTTTAGATCAATTAAATAAATATTTTTGATCTATGAAATTAATTAGATTAAATAATTATTTTAATCTAATAAATGAAATATATTTTATGGGTCAATTAAATAAATATTTTTTGATCTATAAAATAATTGGATTAAATGATTATCTTAATCTAATAAATCAAATAGATTTTAAACCAATCAAAATTATCTGGTTTATTATTTAAAATTAAATTATTTTAATAGTAAGATAAATACTATTAAAATAATAAATAAATGAATGGATAATTATTTTGAAGTGAGGATAGATGTTAAATCTGTAAATTCATTCTCTTCCAAATCACTATAAATAGGAGGTCTCCCTTCATTCCAAAGGACACACATTTGGAAGCCGGAAGCCGGAAGCCAGAAGCCAGAAGCAACAAGAAGCTCACAAGCTACAAGCTCTCTAAGCCTTCAAGACCTCAAAGTGTTCTTCAAGATCAAAGGTGTTCTTCAAGTTCATCAAGACGTTCAAGGAGTCCATCAAGACGTTCAAGGAGTCCATCAAGGTGTTCATCAAGGTGTTCTTCCTCCAAGGTGAAATTTGATTCAAGATCAAGTCTCGAAAGCATTTGAATCGTGTTCTTCACCAAAAATCAAGTTTAATTCAAGATCAAGCTACAAATGAATTAAGTTTTTGTTTCAATTAGAGATTGTAACCCGCTTCAAATTAATAAATTATTTGTTGCTTAATTTCTAATTCAATTCATTTTTGTTTTATAAATTTTACGTATTACAGTAAGTTAATTATGTGGATCAGAAATATCAAATTTAATTTAATTTAAGTTTTTGATATAATTAAGAATTTAAATTTATATAAAAATAAATATATTATAAATATGATGTACGGAACATAAATTATATAGGGTATCAGCAACAGCGTAGTGAAGCTTGCGTTAAATTAAGTGGTAAACTAAATTAGGTTCCGACAGAGGATAGTGGGGGTCCCTGAATTTCAACATCATGAAATACATAGTTTTCTCCCACTCCCAACTTGTTTAGTTGGTCAAGAAATCCTACTGCTATGTTTGTCAATATATCAAATATCATCACAAGTCTTCTTTTCAAACATCAGATGTCTAAATTCCCACAATTAATATTTATTTTTAAACTACATTAATTGACTCGATTTTCTTTTCCTTTTCTGAAAGCATGAAAAGGGTATTGATTGGATTTCAGTGCAATACAATTCAATAGGGTTTAGTGGGAAATTAAAGAAAGAGTACAAACATAATTAATAGCTAATCATTCTGGAGTTGATGTTATAAGGAGAGAGTTGTTGGTAGGGATGATTTGGTGAGCCCTCCATTTTGGACTCTTAATTGAGTACCTTCTTCACTTTGTCTTTGACAATACACATGTCTAGGGCCCGGCATCATATGCTTTGCATCCATAAATCAAATATTCCATTTGCATTAAAAAAAATCGGCTGAAAATCCAAAAAATTCAACTCCAGGATTGATCTGAATCACGGTTTAGCCTTTTTCTCACATGTTTTAATTCCTTCAATTTACATATAACCCTCTTTAATTTTTTTTCATTCTTATATAAATCTTTATGTTTTTTAAGTTTCTGTGAATTATTAGAAATTTAATTCGATAAGAATTTATTTAAATTTATTATTAAGCTTAAATTAAATAATATTTAATTTGTAAATTAATTCAATAAAAAATTCATGTACAAGAGTGACCATATTTTGGTTTGAATTAAAAAATTAAACCAACCATATTTTGATTTGAATTAAAAAAATTAAACCAAACTAATAAATTTAATTTAATTTGATTTTACAAATTTTGAATTTAAAATTTTTTTGATTCGGTTTGTTTGAGAAAATTAAGATTTTTGATTTAAAAACTGAAATAATAAAAAAAATTGAAGAAAAACTGAACCTATTAAAAAATGTTGGTTCGATTCAGTACCCAAAACAACTGAATCTTCTCCCTTTGCTCATCAGATAACTTGTTAATTTATATAAAAATAATTTAATTTTAGAAATATAATTTATAAATTTAAAATCATATAAATATATAAGATATTTTTAATTTAATTATTAATGTAAAATAAAAAATATTCATAAAATATTATAATTTTATTAATAATTCTTTTATTTTTAAAAAATTAAACTAATTTTTTTATAATTTATATTTACAAATCTCATTTAAAATTTGATTATTTAATTAAATTTATTTAAATGTGATACATAAAAAAATCAAAAAAAGCTTAATTTGAATTCATTGGATTGAAAAATAATGAAAATTTAAATAAAATAAAATTGAATATAATTAAATTTATTTACATCATACATGCTTTAATTTCAACTTCACAGAATAAGTAGTATACATGTAACTAAAATCCATGCAAGAATGCACATGCATATGCAGAGGGTAATTCTGAAATTTCATTTTTTAATACTAAATTTTAAATGTTTTCATGGTAGTCATACTGCATGCATTCACATGTAATTTTTGATGATTTGTTGGCCTAAAATAATAGGCGCATGAGGTTTCATTTACGTTTTATGGACACGTCAAAAAATGAAATATAAAATTTTTTTTTAAAAAAGACGAAGTTTAGTATGGTTTGCCCATAGAATATCATTATCATTTCGAATATTATTATTATTATACATATAATGAAAACCCGAGTAACCAAAACTAACGAAGATGGGATGTGTTGTTGGTGGATCCATCTTTTTAGGTAAAAGTTCACTTTTTTAGTTAACCCATTTACATAAAGACACACTCCTAATACATTTTCAAATGAATTCATTATGGATGCATAATGAAAACTATTAGTAAATTCTGTCAACTCCATCATACAAGAATCAACAAGTAATACATATCATTAATAAGAATTAAAGAAGAACAACTGGTTTCAAGACTACCTTCAGTTTAACAATGAAGCGGACAAATTTTCTCCTGCATGATACCTGAACATGTATCCAGATACGTATACGTGCATGTGTGTGTGCTGTATAGCATCAGCTTAACCCGTTTGTCACTCAAAAAGAAGAAGAAAATTCATCAACTTCACCACCAACTTTCGGCAGTCTGTCTTTATTTTTTCTGCAGAAACACGACCAAACAAACTGTGACTGATCAAAGTTATTTGTCTGCTCATTGAATCATCCTTAAGCAAGCAATGTGTGCTCCGTAGCAAACCGCTCCCTCTGTGCCTCTTCATGCATTGTGTTTGAGAATTTTTTGTTACCGAGCACGTGCTTCAGCTGGTGATTTTAAGCAGATATATAGATATCTACGTAGCTTTCAACTCCAAACCAAAAAAAAAAAGGAAAATAGTCAGTAGGGATGTGATCCTATCAGGGAGAATTATACGGGGTTTAAATGCGAGTGAAGTCATCTTCTTCAGAGCCGGTAGTAATGCATTCCTTGTCATCTTCAAAACCCTCGAGAGAAGGATGCGGGGAATGGCCTTTACCAAAGGACCTAATGTGATCTTTGAGCGATCTTTTGTGCTTAAAGTCAGAACCACAAGTACAATACCATAACTTGCCGCAATTCTTTTCATGCGTTCGCCAATCTCCTTTCACTGCAAATGTTTTCCCACATTTTCTACACATAAATGGCTTAGCACCATGCTTTCTTTTGTAATGTGTTTGAAGTGTTCTGAAATCTTTCAATGGCTTTGCTCGTGGATGATTGATGTTGTTCTTACACCCTTGCGCACAACAATAGCACGGTAGCCTTAACATTGCTGCCGGTTGTGTTCCTTTGAGCGAGTCCGGTCCTCTTCTATATTCCGATCCATGTCCCCACATATGCATCTGCGTGTCCACCATCATCATAATTTCTCATGGAAATGATTCGTTTTGCACTATTAATTAGTTGCTTGCCCTCCATATACAAAAATTGTAATACATAAACGAGTATTGTACTTCATCAATGAGCCATAACTTATTGCTACTCGCCAAAACATTTCAAATGAAGAGAGAATGTAGTATATATGCTATAAAAGAGTTCATTTTGGTTATATATATACATATATAGTTAAAGGAATGAGAATCCAAAGTTGTAAAATCTTTCACTCATATTGAAGGGGCCGGGTTGTGGCCGTGTTTAATTGGCTATATCTTGTAATGTAATCATTATCAAATTCTTTATTTCATATACACTTTTTATATCTTTTGACAATCTTACAACTACTTTTATCTCTTCAGTTATTTTCAACTACTTAATGGTCACCTCCTTTAACTAATTCTATGAGATTTTCCCTTCCCCTACTTTGCCTGTCTGAGAGGGGAAGGGAATATCATAGTGCCAAGGGGTAATCAATGCCAAAATCTATATGGAAAATGGGGGCATTTATACTTTTCTAACACAAGGCTTAGGTATTAATTCTAAGACTTCAAACTTCGATTCTGTGCTTGTATTAATTCATTTCTGTTCATTAAAAAGATGAGTAATTAATGGCATAAAACTCAAATATACATTAAGGTTTAGGTTATCATCAACTATAACATCAAAGAAAGGGAAAGAAAAGAAATTGAAAGGAAAGGAAATTGATGTTATATATGTATTAACTATCTACCTACTATTCTTGACAATGGAAATGCATGTCCATATCTTCACACACAAAATCTGACTATTAATCAGTGTGGATGCACAGAACAATGACAAAATAGTAATTTCTCACCATAATCATAGATCATACAACAATGTCTTTTCTTTATGCAATAGAATCATTGCGGGTTTTCTTTTCTTTTCTTTTTTTTTTTTTTGAATTTTTAACTTGTCCCACAAATAATACAATTATGAAGTGCTTTCACAAGGTATCTCTCTAGCTAAGATAAGATAATATATGTACATCTAAAGATAGTACGTATGGTATATATGTTTTCACTTTTGGAATCATAATATTCAAAACCTAAGCTGTATAGAAGTATACACCAGCCATGATATCTCTGTGCTTTTAAAGGTAAATTATTATGGATAGGGAGGAGAAAAATAAAACGAAAAGATTAAAGAAGTAAAATCTTTTTGGGTGTCTTTATAGGAGCATGGATGAAAATAGAGAGATGAAGAGGATCGTAGAGGGAATTGAATTGTACTGACCTGCATGTTGTTGTACCTGTTGAACGTTTTGTTGCATATGGAGCACTCGAATTGCATGGGTCCAACAAGAATCTGAGCCGGAGTTGGGATCCAAAACCTACTTTCTGCGTTAAAGGAGCAGCCGTGAAAGCTTTTCTTGATCATGGGTTGTTCTACTTTTTCTTCTTGTTTGAGGAATTTAGATTCAATTACTTGACTATGATCATCAAGATCTCCGCTGCTACTATTAGGTAGTCCAATATGCAAAGCAACTGTAACCTTGTCACTGTAGTCTTTTTCAACTTGGACGTTACAGCTGGTTTCTTGCTCTTCCATTTTCTCCTCTTCCTTGAACAATTTCTTCTCTGCAAAAAGGGGTAAGCATTGCACACTTTCTTTAACAAACTGATCTCGATGTTGATGTTGCTCGTGTAGTTCATACAGGAGGGGAAGTTTGAGTATGGTCATGGCTTGATTTGTGAGCTGAACTTGTTGAGTAACAGAAGAACAAGATGATGATGAATCAGAAATAACTGAAGAAGAAGAAGAAGATGATGCTGATGAAGAAGAAGAAGGCTTGAGCCATTCAATGAAAGTAGGAGGGTGAAAGCTTTGTTGAACATGGTAATTCAAGAAACCCATATATGTTTGAGAGAATGAGAATGAACGGATCTGTTGAATCGTTGTTAATTGAGATATATAACTAGAGTTCTTATGTGGGAAAGCTTTGCACTGGAAATTAATGGTTGGTTTTTGAAAGGAAAGGTTGTATGGTTTGTCTTTTAGGAAGTCTTTCTCCCCTCTGCTGCTATCTTTTCAACCCAAAGAAAGAGCGATTAGTGGTGGGGTTGGAGATAATGACATGCATAAATATTGAATTCAATAAATCAAGAGAATCCTATATAACCCTTAATCCTATACATATTAACTTACCTTGGCAACATTAATTACAACAAAGCAATTCATGACAGGGAAAATACTTTAGCATTAATTAGCTTAATTATTGATAATTATGGCTTAATTCTTCTTTTCCATTTTGGTCTAACCGATCATGCCTTCATATTAAAAATGTTTATTTCTTCTTTGCAAGTTTGGAACGTATTCTCTTCAAAGATCTTGGAAGCATAGGCGAAGCCATGATCGAGATTAGGGGTTCCAACTCCAATGGATGGAAGTTGTTTTTAGCCCATCTTATAGGTCCAGTATGCTACCATGTTTAACCCTTAAACCAGCTTTCTCGTTTCATCACCGTTAGCAAAGGTATATTTTTTAATCCATCTCATTGACAGAAAAGACAAAATATCATCGTTTTATTCATTATATTTTGATGAATTATATTAGCCCTTGATTCATGACTTGTAGATGATCTCAGAGAGAGACGAAGAAAGCATTCGGTCAAATACCAAAAAGAAAACGAAAATGATACAAAAGAGACACAAAGTTAATGGTAAGCATAGAAGAAATGTAATTAAAAGGTTAATGAATATGGTTAGTGGGGAAATTGAGATAATATTATAGGTAAGGGGGAAGGGATGTTATTGGTGGCTTAATGTAATAATTTCAATTTAAGCTGCGGGTATTTAAAGTAAACTTAATCGTTTGATTTTTGTTTTACTTATGATATAATTGGATTATTTAGTTATTAAATTAATGAAATTTATTTGTGATTTATTAAAAAATATTAATGATGATATGACAAATTTCAATATAGGCTGCAATAATTAAATATTTACTTTCAGTAAAAATAATGAATATTTACAGACTTTAGTGGTAAATTTTGGCAATATTTTATATAAAATGTAGGTTTGAATTTTAGTCATGGCATGTAGATATGCAGCCAACAGCAAAAGTCCCACACTGTTTATGTCATTTTCCAAAGGTTTCTTCTTCCCCTTTTTGATCTTCAGTCATTCATATGAATATTTATTACTAAATATCAACATAAGAAAGAAGAATGGACCTCCCTTTCTATGTACAATGATTTTTCTCTCTTTTAGAAATAAGTTTTCTTATCTTGAAATTGGATTTATATAAGAATTTTTAACACGGTAATTCATCGTACATTACAAGGAGAAGTCGTTCTTAAGATTTGCATGATTAAGATTTTCAAAGACGCGTTGAAAGATGAGACAACTAAGGTGAATGCATGTGAACATCTTAGATTACGAAACCCAAATGTCGACAAAAAGAAAACCTTTGCCATGCCATGCAGTGACCATCTGCTGCGTACAATTGGGTCCAGAATCCAAATTTGTGCTGCGATATGATAACATGAGATCGAAATGATCAACTCTTGGTTGTAAACATGCATCATTGGCCCTTTATCAATTACATGTAGGGTTAAAACTTCAAGGCCCACACGAGTGTGAATGAGTATAAACATACACATGCATGCCTCATATCTTTGGACAAACGTTAAGATTGACCCTACAAATGCCAAAATAATGCAAAACCCATCAGTGGATAACATGTAGCTTTTAGTTTGGATGCATAAACTTAATATGGGTTAGACTGAAAAATGTTGAAATATATAGAAAAATGAATTGCCGACATGGGAGATTTTATTAGCGGATTTTCAGGGAGATGAACGCAAAGTCGTTTGCTTTTAGCCTTTTCTTTGTGTAATCTTATGTGCACTGTCTATGATTCTCTCTTGTACAATCCTATCCTTTCATTTTATTTCCAATGCATTCTTTTCCTTTCCTCCCTTTTCCTACACTACTAATCATACATTTCAGAAAAAGCCTCTCTTCAACTTTTAATTGGTCAAGTCACACACACACACACACACACACACACACACACACACATATATATATATATATATATATATATTGGTTTTACAGGAATAAAATTCAATCTTTCAAATCTCAAGTTTGTACCTTCAAATTAACTATGAAGATAATATGATAAAAATATATAGTGCAAGTTTGGGTTTTCATATCTTAAATTCATCTTATCATATTTTAAAACTTAATCATTTATAAATTTTAGTTAAATAATTTTTTAATATGATATTAAATTTTTATGAATAAAAAATTTAAAATTTATTTCATGAAAATTTAAATTATTAAATCCAATAAACGTTTTCATATAAAAATATATTAAAAAGATACATAAAATTATCTTAAATTAAAGGCATCATACATATGTGATCCCTGAATTTAATTTAATAGATTTTTTTTTATCTCTCCTAATTTAACTTAATTCATTTTAATAGCTTACCTTACTTATTCATATACTTTTGAATAATTGTTATTATTAATTTATTTTCATTTAAAATATATAAAATATACATATTATATTTAATTATTTTTAATTAAATATATATGATAAATAAAATTGAAATGTCTAAATGATAAAAATTAAAGTTTATACGATAAATTTAAAAATTATGATAAAATCAAATATTTAAAAAATATAGAAAAATAAATTAAGATGTTAAAATGAAAAAATTAAAATAGAAGATGTAAATAAAAAAATTATAGATATTATTATATATATTATATATATATATATAGATATAATAATTTATCTATATGTTATCTACGAAACTCAAAGAGGTACAAATATATTATAGATATAATAATTTAAATATTGAGTTAAACAAGAATACAACTAACAAGAAGTTGTTCCTGGTTTACACACTGTAACGTAATAACTTCATAAATATTAAATTCCTGAAAATTACAGTAACGAAATCCGCAGCAGGTGGCTAGCTATATGTGGATATTGTCAATCTTAGAAGATAATACTATCTACACCCACAACCAAAATTTGCCTATTACATATAAATTTTACCACTCTCAAACCTTACTATACTTTTGTACCAAAAAGTTGTAAGAAATTGAGCTATGAGGGCATCTTTCAGTAGCAGTAATAATCTAGTTACCCCAACACAAACCAAACCATAGTTCCCTTTCCATGTTTAAGTTAGAATTTAATTTTATTGAAATGATAGTAAAAAACTTAACAAATAAATCATTATTATTGTCGTTTTGTAGAACCGTACATAAAATTTTTATCTCATTAATTAATTGAAGTAATCGATAATTGTTGTGATTTAGGAATATTAGCTGCCCCTACCATTACCATTAACTTTTATGATTGTGACTTTGTCACGAAAGTACTTTTTGTTATGAGATTTCGTCTATATTGTTAAAGAAATTGACATACATGGTGCTTACTTTCTATTTTATCATATGGTTTCTCTTAATCCCCTTATAAGGGTATGTCTATATATATATATATATATATATATATATATATATATATATATATATGTTGGAAGTTGATAATGTGAAGTTTGGAATTAAGGAAGCAACCGTGATCGTAACTATTTCTGGTATTGTCCGAAATTGTGGAATTCATATGAAAGCTTTGTGTGTTTATAGTGCTGACTTGGTCTAATCACAAGTCATTCTTTGATCCATTTTTCCCACAAATTATAGGTTTCCTGGCAACGGTGGAGGCAACGCGTTCCATCTCAATTACTCTTTTATTTCTACAAGACTTGTTCTTCACCCATTCTTATTAAAACAATAATAATAAACTCCAATATGCTTTATCGCTAAAGAAATTTATTGTTTTATGCATAAATAAATCATTAATAGAGAAAGGAGTAGTGTGCTGGTGGGTGTGTGTGTATTTATATTATATATGGCTGAATTAGTGAGGAAATTATGGACAAATTAGAGTAATTAAGGTCAATAAAAACCTTAATGTCATCATTACTTGGTTCTAAAAGTCCTTAATTGGGTCACTTCAGAAAATTTCATTGCTGGCAAGTCTGGTGTCAACTAAACAACTTAGACCCCCAAATGAGACGTCCGCATTATTGCAATCACAGATTCCTATACACATTTATTTCAAAACAACTTTATCAAATATTCTTATAAATAGTATAATAATTTATATTAATTTTTTTAAATATAAAAGATATATTAATTTTATATTGATTAATATATAATTATTATTAATTATTTTTATATTAATAATAATTAATATAGATGACATCCAATGAAAACTAATATATATTATTAAATTATTAATGAATTTATAATTATAGGAAAGGAAATGAAGTTTTAAAAAATCAAAGATTGAAAGAGAGTAGGAGAAATGCAACTATTTTCCAATGAGGACTTGTCCATATATGTTGGACTTCCACTGGCAGATTCCTGGTCAGTTTTTGGGTTTGTTCAACAAATCATTTTCAGTAAATGCTTATCATTTTTCATTTTTCCACCATAAATTCAATTGAATGATTTCCATTTCTTGTTAATCTAAATAAAGAATATGTGATTCATATTTGATGTAACGCTGACATAAAGTCTTGAATCCTATGGTTCATGTCAACAACCATATAAACTAACCACATTTCATATTTTTCATAAAATCTTGGACTCAGAAAAATTTCTGATTAGTTTGGTCAAGCTAGCAGGATTGGAACGAAATCTAAATCAAGAAACTGAACGTTATCTGCCCCAGTTGACTTTGACTTGAGAGTCACACTCCATGGCTTTCCATATTAATTGCTATAATGGAAGACTTTGATTATCTTACACCTATATGTTCAGAATCAATTGGGATTATACCAAACCAGCCATCAATTGACAGTTGAAATGGGTTTTGGAATATGTTATTTCTTGACATCTTACGGATTTATGCTTTGAATTCCTTCCTGCCATGTCTCGTTGCTATACTCTACTTGTCTAATGTTGGCACTAAACACGTATTGATATTTTTTTTTTTATTATGAAGTATGTCATGATTTGATTGATTGCTTATGGATATTAGATTTGATTCTTGAGAAAGGAAAGTAGGTTGCAACTACGCACCATTAGTGAGACATGATTTGTCAAGTTATCTATGAAGTATTTTGTACGATACTATATTTTTCCAAGGGTCAGAAATAAAGAAAACAGAAAATAAATAATGAAACGCTTAGAGCCGAAGTAACCACGAAACTATAAATTTGTGCGTTGAGGTCTCATTCGGCCACTTCAGAACCCAACTAAATCCATTTTCATTATATGTGGAACACGTCTCACTAAGGACTAAATAATCAATTTTGAAAAGGGAAGAACATGCCCTCTCTTAACTTCAATGCAAACATAAATTTGATTCATACTTTATATTTAAAGAAATATGTTCAGAAAATATAAATGTATACAACATTTCAACATATACCCGTTTTATATTCTGGGTTGAATCATTTTTTAATATGATATTATATTTTCTATGATCAAAAAATTTAAAATTCAATCAAATTTAATAAATATTTAAACTCAATTGGACACCAGATAAGAATATTTGTTTTTTCATATTCATGCTTTAAGTTCAATAAATATTTGTGTGCTAAAATATGCATTAAAATTATTTATAAATTTTATCTAATAGTTAAATAGTTTTGAGATAATCACATCAAATTAACATCAAATTAGACTATTACAAAAAAGTATATAACATTATTAGCTTATAACTTTTAATATATATATGAATTGTTATAATTAAAATAATCTAAAGTTCAATTAGTATTAAATAATGAAAGTGTTGTGGAAATTAGAGTATTCCCACCAAATAATTAGCTATTAAATAATAAAAGAATATCAAAAAATTAATGAGATTCGAGATTCGATTAATTTTGCCTATGTCCTTAAACACTACTAAATAATATTTCACTAATGAAAAGAAATATTATAAGAGAGAAAGAAGAAAACAAACAAAGCCAAATGTATTAAGATTTGTTTGTGGGATGATTTAAAAACAAGAGAAGGCTTTCAATATATAGCCTTGGAAAGATAAAACTACTTCACCTTATTCTCAATGTGGGATAACAGACAAAATCAACAAATCTCCACCTTGGCGAATATCCAAATTCTTCAATCTTCTATGAAAACTTTAATAACGCCTTTCAAAAAAGATTTCAAGTTTTCAAAACATTGATCAAGTTTAAACAATGTTGAAACTTGATCATTGTCACAACTTTCATCATCATATCTGCAAGATTTTTAGTGGTAAGAATCTTCTAGATTTGTATATGATCTTCTTCTAGAATCTCTCTCATAAAATGATACTTGACATCAATATGTTTCATCCTTACATGATAAATCTGATTCTTTACCAAATGTATAACACTTTGACTATCATAATGCACTTTAATTTGCTTATGTTTGAATCCTAGTTCATCAAGCAACCCTTGAAGCCAAATTGCTTCCTTAACAGCCTCTATAACTACCATATACTTTACCTCTATTGTGGACAAAGCTACTATCGACTATAATGTAAACTTCTAACTTATTGGTACTTGAGCTAAAGTAAACACATACCCAGTCGTGGATTGATGCTTGTTTAAATCATCAGCATAATCTGAGTCATAGTATCCAACATACTAACCTATGAGCTCATCCTGTTCAAATATCAATCCAACATCCATAGTGTTTAAGACATATCATAGAATCCATTTCACAACTTGCCAATGTTCCTTGCCAAGATTACCCATATATCTACGGATAACCCCAATTGCCTGTGAAATATCAGGCCTTATACACACCATAGCATACATTCAGCTACCAATAGCATTCGCATATGGTACTTTTGCCATGTATGCTTGTTTTAAATTATTCTATGAATACAAAGATGCACTAAGCTTGAAATGAGAAGCAAGTGGTGTACTAACAGGTTTTGATTGTTCATTCAAACCAAAATGCCTTAGTACTGTCTTCAAATAATACTTTTGAGTCAAATAAAGTCTCTTCAATTTTCTATCTTTGCCAATCTCCATGCCAAGAATCCTTTTAGCTTCACCTAGATCCTTCATTTCAAACTCTTAACTTAGTTGAGTTTTCAAATTTTCAATTTCTTCTTTATTCTTTGAAGTTATCAACATATCGTTGTGATGGAGGGATTTTAGGGGTTAATAATAAAAATACGATTGCAGACAGAATTAAATCCCTTAGTCTCTATGGACTTAGTATAGAGTGAGAAGGGTATCGAACTCAGGGAACACTGGTGTTATTTCATGTTCATTTATAAA
>CANYBF011785753.1:0-12413 GCA_948192965.1 Dalechampia spathulata | reverse complement strand
CTTTATTTATGCCTTATTACATGTGATTGTTCCTTGTATGCTTTATGCCATGAAATGTATGCTAATTGAACTTGAACCTCAAATGTGTGCTAGGAGCTTTTGTTAATTAACCAATTGAGCATATTAAGATGGCATACAAATAGATTTGAAAATCCCGAACCCACACTCTGAAGAAACTAAGGTCGTTTTCAACTCTGGAAAACCTAAGTTTTATTTCCTAGTTTTTAATTTAATTCAATCGGATTAATAGAAACAAACTAGGTGACGACTCCACAATCCACGCTTGCTTTCAAAAGTTAAAACCCGTTAACAAGCCGGAAAACGGATCGAAGCTCACACTTATAAAAAATAAATGATGAAAAAATCAAAAGAGAAATGTGGAGGATTAATGCATTGTTACTTACATAAACAACTTTTTTGCTACATATGTTGCAAGAAATATAACACGATCCATATGAATCATCAATTGCTTTAATAGTAGCTCGCACAATGATTATATGACCATGTATAAATATATTACCTCTTAATTCAAAATATCAAATTGTAAAAGTAAAAAAAATTATTTTCAAATAAAGCAATCATTCTTCTAATGCCTCACTCTAATTGCTTTCAAAAATTTCTTTTGTGCTCATTTTGGATTCAAACATTTGTTCTTTAACCAAAATTTCTTAAGAAGAATTACTTTTAATTGATTTTACAAAAGACTGCATGTATGAAAACATATAAATTTAACCAATTTATTATTTTGATGCATAAATATTTTCTACCTTTTATAAGGTAGCAAAAGACCAATATGCATTTCAAACAATCTCGCTACATCTTTATTTTCAAGGTTTATATATATATCTTACTAGTACTACTCATGGAAAATGTCATATCTCCTATAATACAATTTAATTAAATTAGATTAAAAATACTTTTGAAATTTTTGATTATCATAAAAGTGACTATGACAATAAAAAGGTCATCACTGCTTTCCATTAAATACATATCAAATTTCTCTCCAATATCATCCAAAGTGTGATTTTAGAAGAAATTTCATTGTAAATTTATTAAGGATAATTAATACTAATACAAATATAAAAGTTATACAAATATTATTAATATTTATAAATCTTAAATTATATATATTTAAATACTTATTAAGGGGTTAATATTTCAATATTTCTCTTTTTTTTCTCATTCTAATAAATTTTAAATATCCAATCTTGAAATGTATCCAATAACATCTATAGTTAAAAAATTAAAATAGTATTTTCAATGTTGAATGTTTTAGTCAAATTTTTAGTTGAGTTCCTTCTTCAAATTAGAGTTTGGTATAGAATGAAAATTGAATTTGAAGTTTATTATGAAAGGAAATGTTGTGAGATTGTATGTGATTTTTTTTAACTAAATATATTAGTCTTCGAATTTTTTATTGGTTGCACCATTTTTACAAAACTTTTGGAAATCACGATATTATTACTGAACTAGTCCCCATCAATTTTTACATCAACAATGATTTGGTGGACAATCCCCGAGTCTGGTTCAGGATTGCTCAAGAACGAACCATAATCGGCCTCTTAATGATCTGGTTTACGATATCTTTGAATTATAACCGATGGTTCACGAACCGCTGTTCTGTTCCCATTATCCGCACCATATCTCTCCACGTCATCCTGTTTTCTTTGTTCTTTTCAATCTCCCAAAACCTTTTTCTTTTTTACAGCAATAAAAGAAGCAGTCTTTTAGAAGGGAAAATGGCTTCTTTAACCATGTTGTCTTTCAATTTGAAGTTTTTCACTTCATTATCTCCTTCAAGAGCTCGACTCTCTTCCGGGTCTGCACGAATTTCGCCATTGAATAAGTTGAACAGCTCGTTGAGACTCAGTTCATGCCGTAGCATATCCGGGTCTCAATCGTTCTTTGCTCAAAAACCATGTTCTATTACTTCTGTCACTCGTAGGCTTCAATCTCTCCATGTTTTTGCCGCTAAAGGTTACAAAATGAAAACCCATAAGGTCAATTTTCTCATTTCTTAATTGGGTTTTTGATGTTTCAATTCTCTCATGATAATCTTGTTGCTTATAATATAATGCTGAAATGTCATCACCTGTTCTCAATTTATTACATGGAGACATAAATTGTGATTGTTTTTTCTATGCTTTCTGTTGCTTTATTTAGGTTTCGAATGATGCAACTGTTTTCCTTCTTTGTTTTTGTTTTTTGTTTTTTGTTTTTGTTTTTTTGGTTATTAGGCATCAGCAAAAAGATTCAGGGTTACAGGCAAAGGAAAAATAATGAGGAGAAGAGCTGGGAAACAGCACTTGCTGGCTAAGAAAAACACCAAGCGGAAATTAAGACTTTCCAAAATGGTTGGTTCTCTTCTTGCATTGTCTTTAGATGCAGATGATAGTCTACCATGAAAAAGTAAATATAGGTTTATTTGTAATTCTATGATGAAAGAAACTGCAATCTGGTTACTTGGTATTAGTCGCAAGGCTCAACTGCTTGGGTAAATGTAAGCAAAAATAGATTATGATTTTCTGGTTCGTCTCGTCTTTAGTATTAACAAGTGAGAAACCAAAAGCTGCTACAAGTCAAATGGTTCTGGAGGCAGTTTGCAGATTTCATATCATGCTACTAACATGACAGGAGTCTTACTTCCATTCATAAACTGCTCGATGAAACTATCCTGCCTCTTTTATGCAAATTTTTTGGTCGGTTTAGGTGTCTCTTTGTTATTCCTGTCACGTTTTTTCAAGGGCATAATATAAACATGACTATATTGCCAAGCCTTCTAGAAAACACTAAACTTTGAAGTTTGTTCTGTTGGAGGCGACGGATCCACCACTTTAAGTACACACGAATTCTGTACGTCACGTATATTTGCTTGTTCACGCATATGCTTTGGTTTCAGATCTGCATTTAATTGTTAATGTTTTTTATTTTCATGGAGATTTTGGTTATCGGGTTAGCAACATATAGGCGGAAAACTGCTTGGTGTTATTTATCACAGATATCAAGACTCCTTTCTAATTCCTCAACTAAATGTTTTTGGATATACGAGGAATTGATGGTGAAGTTGCAAATGACTCCGCTGAATCTTGTAACATGTATTGATTAACAGAAACCAAATAGAGTTGAGCAAATAATTTCCCAGTTTTTCCAGAATTGATGAGGAAATTTTCAAACTGAAACATCATATTTATCTTCAGCAGTGAAGCAATAAAGTCAGTTTGGTTATTGATGCTATGCAATCTTCTTATTCTCTTCTTCTGATTCGGGGTTCTAGAGATCACCTATATGATTGACGCAGATTTTTTCTATGTTTAAATATTGATGTTCACATGGCAGATCTCAGATCTTTGACTTGTTAATTATCATTTGCAGCACCCAGTTAGCCGGAGCGACTACGACAACGTGATCGGAGCCTTGCCATATCTAAAAGTGAACAGAAAAGCAATATAAAGATTATTTCCATGTTCATGGACAATCACATCAGATGGATTTTTCTGATGGCTTCTTGTATGCACAAGACCAATGCTTTTTGAAATTTCTGTATTTTATTTAGCATGTCATATTACAAATCCTCTTCATCAATTTCCATGTCTTTATAGTCTCATGTAACTGAAATTAAGGTGGAATGAAACTTCTTAGAAGCTATAAGCTGATTGGCTTTCGTGCCACTAATGACTTCATCTCAAATATCTAAATAGAATCTTAAAGGTAGGATGTGTAAATCTTACATATCTACAATCTTTTGTTCCATCATCATGCACTACCCAATTTTTCCTAAGCAAAGAAATTGCATGTACTGATTTGTAAGTGAAAATATACAATAATTAAAAAATAAGTTATTTGTTCTATGTAAGGGAAAGTAGTATTGAAAAATAATAATGATATGTAGTAGTCATAGCTTATGATATAATATAATTTTGATAAGAATTATTAGTTATATAGCAACCTTACTTGGTAGTATGAAAGGATTGAGGCTAACCACTTGGTGCTCGTGTTGAGGCTTAGAAGTCTAGCTTCAATGAATTTTAGGATTTTCTAGACATCATGAGTTGTACAAATTAGATTTCATAGTGGAAATATTCTCTAAAAGTTATGAAATTTTAGGATTAAGCTAGATTCATCTTGAGGAATGTAGTTAGAATTCTCTCCAATAATATGGCATATGTTAGCACTAAAATGGTATATGTGACAAATATTAGCTTAGCTATTAAAAGAACTACTACTCATTTTAGTTTTTCATTTGATAAAACCTCAAGATTTGGCTTTTCTCTAAGTATTTCTTTGAAAACCCATACTTAGCTCATAAATGGTAGGAACTAGGATGCTCCCAACACCTTGAAATTTGGCTTTTATCTTGAGTTATGTGTTAACCGGGAAAACAACTAAAGAATCCTATTTTGGGGTCATTTTAGCAATAAATTATAGAATCTTTTACTATAGACTCCCATCAATCTTAGGCTCTCTTAAAAAAGGTACATTTTCTCGTGTTTTTTATTTTTATAATTTTATCCATGGTTGGATTTTTGCAAATTTAAGCGATTTAGGCTTGTTTAATATATGATTTCATGTTTTCTTAATGTTAGACTTAACATTGAGTGGTTTTGATGTGTTGGTGTGGGTGGGCCTTTTGTTAAGACTCAAAGTAAGGCTTGTGACATATGACACTAAACGCCACTTGGAGTGAAAAGCAATCTTATCGAGGGGCTCCCTTAAGGAATGATACAGACCCTTAAAAAGGTCACAAGATGGAGTCACCATTGAATTGTTATAAAAAATGGTTCAACTAACCCATAACATGAGTGCTAGTTAAACCCTTCAAAGATGGGTTCAAGTGATGAAAATCTATTCATTTTAGAGTTCTATATTAACAATTTTACTAGATTAATTAATTAATTGATCTAGGCAGACTTATTAATATTCATAAGCATGAATAAAACATATAAAATAGCATGGTAGCATAATGAAAAGCATAGTAGTAGAATGATAAAAAAAAAAGGCTCGTAAAAAGGGAATTAAGACATAGGAGACATATGTAGAATAAGATAAAACATACATATGAGGGGGAAAAAAAAATAGAGGCTTATTCTATTACATAAGACCTTCATCGATACAAAAATGACCATTAAGCAATGCTCCCTCCACTCCACTCGAGGAAAAGAGATAAAGGTCCCAAGTAGTATAAGCCAAAAATACACGAATAAATAATGTAATCAATCATTGTTAAGCAACAATGAAGATATGAGTACATAATTGACCAATTCAATGCTATAGGCAAGCATGAATCAAGGATCAAAGTCCACTAAATGTATTGTAATCATTCATGAAAAAGGTAATTAACATAAGCTAGATCATGAAAATGTCATAAAAATGAAAGAGAACTCTTAAAATCACTCTAGAAAAGTCATTGAGCTTAATTTCCTTTTCAATTCACTTTTAATCATTCATAATGACAATGCAAAATAAATTAAATAGCATTAATTTGAAAATCAAGTGAGAAATCAATTAAAAGTCAATTTTTAAGTAAAAAGGATCATAAATCATAAATTGGAAGATCTCAAGATCATTAAGCATCACTTAGAAGTGAATCAACATCCAAATTTAGTCTAATCATGTTAAGGAACAATTAATCACAATTACAATGACATTTAATTGAGAAATAAGTAAAATAAATTAATTTTAAAGCAAAAATCAATAAAAGTGATCATGAAACTTGAAATTGGTAGACACCAATATCATAACGAATCAATAACCAGATTTAACTTCACTCACATCAATTATAAATCAAATCAAGTTAAAATGGCATTTAACTTGAAAATTAATTTTGAAGCTAAAATTAATAAAATCACATCAATGTATGATGAATTCATATCATTCAAGTCCTTATAAAACCTCAAATGCTATTGAAAACTTAAAAAAAAAAGTAAATAAACAAAGTCAAATGAAAAATTATAAAACTTTGAAAATATGAGAACAATGTGCACAACACATAAAGGAATATGAGTAACATGTTGCCTAGAAATACACAATGTGTATAACATATTATTTTTCTAAAGATTGAAAACATGAGATTTGAAGCAAAATCATGAATCAAGTTCGAGAAATCAAGACATATAGGACTACCACATATCATTTAAGGTTATGGAATGACTTAAATGCTACAGTTGCATTCCTAAATCAAGCCAAATCATATAAAAACATGAAACCCAATCATAAAAAGAAATTTGAAAAAGAGAGAAGAGAAAACAACCTTTCTGTAACTCTCAAATGCTAAGTAAGCCTTAATATTCTTAATATCAAGTAAAGAAAAGGATTTAATGGACAAATGTATCTTTAATCATCTAATTAAGATTTAATTATATGATTAATTAATGAGCAATTAATTTGGTAGTTTTTAGCCTCATTTCTACAATTTTATCTATAAATACATGGTTATATTTATATAGGAGGAAGGCTAAATACTAAGAATAACTAAATAATGTGGGATTTCAAAAATCCCATAGTATCATATGTAACACATGGAGGAATGTGTGCAATATATTGTCCAATTTCACTTAACATGCGTAGCATGTTATAGAATGTGCTCTGTACATCAAGAAAAGCCCCTAACATATACCCCATACTATGAGTGCTTAAGAATTAATTTCAAATATGCCAAAATTATAAGGTGATATATGGCCTACATTACTCATGCATGGGAAATAGGTGGCTCACATTATGCATTTTAACTAACATGCATAACATGTAGTAGAATTGTCTTTACACATTAGGAAATTCACATGATGTACTCCACCTTCCATGATCCAAAAGTAATGTGCTTTACATGTCAAGAGAACTTATAGGAGGCTAAAACCCTTATATACTACTTGGGTTCAAATAATTGGGATCGGTACCAAATCATATCAAAGAAAACTAAGAAATGCAATGCGTAGGTGAAAATTCAAGGTCAATAGCTTGCTCCTTAATTAGAACCATTTTATAGCGATACAAGAAAAATTCATCAAAATAAGGTCTAGTCATAGAATGAATTTCACATAAAGGTAGAGGAATAATACCTTATTGGTGCTCATGTTGAGGCTTGCAAAAATGCTTGTATTGAGACTTAATACTCTTATTGAGGCTTGCAAATGCTTATATTGATGCTTGATTCTCCTCCAAGGATTAAGTATAACTCATTAGGGATGATCATGTTAAGGCTTGTGATCTAGTGTAACAATTAGGAGCCTGATGCTTAGGTGAAACAATCAAACTTGATTAAGAAACAATGCTCATGCCAAGGCTTACAACCCAATTTTGTAACTCAGAGCCCAATTATTAGGTGAGGTGATCAAGGTTGATCGAAAAGTAGTGCTCATATTAAGGCTTGCAACTTAATATTGCTATTAGGAGCTTAGTGTTTAGGCGAGGTGATCAAAGTTGATTAGTGGTCATTTGATGGACTGATGGCTTTATTGTAAGGCTCAAAAATCACTTGAGGACTACATTCATATGTTTATTGCTCAAGGTTTAGAAATCAAATGCTTGTGTGGGCGAGACTTTCATTATGACCTAGAGCGAGACCTGTGACAAAAGGCATGAGGGGCCGCTTGGAGTAAAAGTGTAGTCTTCTTGAGGGCTACCTTGCAGAATGAAACATATTTAAAAGAGTCATAAGATGGAGTCACCATCAAATAGTTTTGGAGTTGGTTCAACCAACCCATAGCATGAGTACTAAATCAAACCCTTAAGAGATGGGTTTGGGTGGTGAAGATTTATTTTCTCAAAATTTCAAGTTTGATTTTACCATTTTAGTCAAGCTATTTGCCTTAGGAAAGCGAGTATTTATAGGCATGAATAAAGCCTATAACACAATATAGCATAACAACAATCATAGCAAATATAGCATAACATAACATGATATGGTAATCATGATAAGAATGACATGGTAAAATGATGTGGCATAAGCATGACATGTGAGATGATATGATATAAGCATGACATATGAGAGATGATGTAGCATGGGCATGATATGTATAGTATATATCATGGTTGACATGACATAGGCATGACATAATAAAACGAGGACAACAAAATGAATAAAATAATAATGTCCCTAGAGAATGGGATTAAGAGAGATAAGGGATACACGATGAAAAGTGCTAATCATACATGCTAAGGGGAATAAAATAAAGGCCTATTCTATTATAAAAGATCTTCAAAGATATAAAAATCCAAGATGTTAAATAACATCTCTTTTATTCGAGTAAACCACCTTGGGTAGCACAAGCTAAAATGCATGAATGAAAATGCAATAATAATTGATGTTAGCAATAAAGAAAGATGTAGAATAAATTTAATCAATCTTATGCTATATGAAAGCATGAATCAAGGGTCAAAGTCCAATGAATATGATGACAACACTTATGAAAAGCAATAATAAACATGACTCAGATCATGACAACAAATCAAAACAATCAATTTCAAGTGAAATTGATTAAAAGCATAATTGAAAGATTTTAAGATTACATGTGTATCATTTAGAAATAAATCAACATCCAATTAAGCTCAATCATGTCAAGTGATAAGTAAAACATAATGAAATAGCATTTAATTGAGAAATCAAGCAAATTAATTGATTTAATGGTAAAATCAGTAAAATCAATTAAAAATTGATCATAGAAAATATATTGGAGGACTTTAATATCACTTAAACATCAATTAGACATGAAATACACATCCAATTCAAGACCAATCATATTAATTCATTAAACATTAAATTAAAAGGCTTTTAACTAAAAAATTAATTTTAAAGCCAAAATTATTCAAATTGAAGTAATGTTTAATGAGTTCAAATCATTAAGGGTACTGGGGAACCATAAATGCTATTGAAAACTTTGATAAGCATAAAAAAAATAAGTGAAAACAAGTGAAAAATCATAGAACTGTGAAATCTGGCAACTATATGTGCAACATATAGCATGACATGCGCGATATATTAAAAATGAAGGCCATATGTTCAACATAAAGGGTAATATTGCTATACATAGTGTGATGTACACTACACATAGCATGCAAAATGAAAGAAAAATCAAGTTTTTAAGCAAAAACATGAAAGAAATCATAAATCCAAGCGAATATATGGCTATTACATATCATTCTAGCTATAGGAAAGCTAAAAATTATATTATTACATTCATGATTGAAGCCAATCAATGAAAAATCATAAATTCATCAAGAAAATCAAGAGAAAAGAGAGAGGAAGAAGCATTCTAACACTAACTAAGTAGATTAGGCTTTAATCTTGATTCCAAAATGTGTTTAGGGGATTTAAGTGATGATTAATTAGTCTTTAATCCTAATTAACATCTTAATTAAATGTTAAATTAAGTATGGAGTGATTTTGACAGAGTTTGACCATAATTAATGAATTTTAAACCTCTTTCTTACAAATATATGAGTTATATTTATAGGTATGGATCGTGGGTTACTAGAATTACATTAGCAGTATGTGATTCTATTAATTCTGAAGATGATATGCATAACATATAGTGTAGAAAAGTGCTATATACGTAATATATAGTAGTGTATGTGTAGCACATCAGATTTTATACCTTATGTGTACCCCATAATCTAGGCACCTAGGGATGTTGACCCTATGCTTAATAGTGCTCATTTATGCTAAAAAGGCATGGTGATATATGAAGCATGTTAAATTTGCATGGAAAAGGCCATGCACTATATGCATCTTAATTGAATGTGGTACAACATATAACACTATATGCTTCACATATCAGGAAATGTATGCTATGTGCTTCACCTTCCATAAGCAAAATATAACATGCTTCATATGTCCAGAGCACTCGTGAGAGGCTAAAAGACATGTATGCAAATAGAAGAAAACCCTAAATTATAATGTGTGGGTTAAAAGTCAGGGCCTACAACTTGATTCAATAATCACTATTGGACCAAGGTGATCATCTACTAGATTAGAGGTGAACAACTATTGGTTCAAAGGTGATCAATTATAGAATCAAATGCTTACACCATCGTATATGTGCCTTATATCTCCAAAGATAATATTTGGAACCTATTGCCTAATATTGACCCTGACTTTTCACCTGTGTGTTGCAATCTTGAGTTTTCTTTGATTTAGCTTTGTACACATCCTCGACATCAACCTTGGCTTGCATGCATGCCTTTAAGCCTTCCATAAGTGCTCTAAACATGTGGAGCATATTACTTTTTGCCTATGGAAGGTGGAGCATATAACATGTATTTTCTGATATGTAGAGCACATAACGCTACATGTTATGCATGATCAGTAAGTATACGCATGGTGCATAACCTTTTCCTATGCAAATCTAATATGCTCCATATATCCCCCAGCATTTATGCCCTAAATGATGCTTGTTTGACATATGGTGCACATCCCAATGCACTCACATTGGGTGGTGTACATAGGTCATTTTAGCATCATGATGGGCATATACTACTATATACTGCACATATAGCCTTTTATGGGCTGTATGTTGTATATAAGGCTTATAATTTTCTAGAATCTCACATTATTTATTAATTCCTTGGTAACCACAACCCTTAACTAAAAATACATGCCTTGTATTTATGGAAAGGAGGTCCAAAATTAATTAAATCTACCTAAACTCTGCCAAACTTACATCATACTTAATTAAGTACTTAATTAAGTAATTAATCTAGGATTATAGACTAATTAATCCTCTCTTAAATCTCTAATCACATTTTAGAATCAAGTTTGAAGCTAATATTCTCTTAGTGAGTTTGAATGTCTATTCTCTTCTCATTTTCTTCTTGATTTCATTATGCGTTTGTGATTTTTACTTTGTTTCTCATTGATTGGCTTCAACCATAAATGTAACAGTAGCTTTCATAGCTTATTCGTAGCTTGAATGATCTATGATAGTCATATATTTGCCTAAATCCATGATTTGATTCATGTTTTTGCTTAAAATGCATTTTCTTTCAATTTTTGCTTGCTATGTGTTGCATATAACATACAATGTGCACCATATATGGCCTATATGTGGCACACATCCATCTATATGTAGCATATATAGTTGCCAGATTTCCCAAAAAATCATGTTTTTCATTCATTTTTTACTTGTTTTCATTCATTTATTGAAGTTTTCAGTAACATTAGTGGTTTCACAATAATCTTAATGATTTAAATTTATCAAACATTGATTCTACATTATTAATTTTGACTTTAAAATTAATTTTTCAAGTTAAATGCTTATTTAATTTATTGTTCCATTGCTATTGATATGATTGGCTTTGGTTGGTTGTATTTGCTATCTCTAATTGACTCTTGAATGATGTTAGAGCCCTCCAATCTTATTGCTAATGATTAATTTAATTTGATTTTACCATTAAATCATCATAATTTTGCTTATTTTCTTCAATTAATGCCATTTTAATTATGATTTTTATTATCACTTGACATGATTAGTCTAATTGTATATTAATTTATTTCTGAGTGATGCTTCATATTGTCACACCCGGCCCATACCCAGGGGGACATGCTCCCGTAGCACAGACAGCGGCCCCCAGAAGAAGACTTGTGCCCGCACCACAAGGGATGCATCGTGCAGACGTCGTATGGGGACACGTCTCTAAGCCTAATGGTGGTTGGCAACGGAAACTACGTGATGCACAATCATATACCCGGGATCCATTCATAATGCACTCAAGCAACATACAAAAATAGGCTATGCTGTATTTCATAGCTACAAAAACCTATTATACAATAAGTAAGTACGTACATATAACCACCAAAAGCTATATAATGAATACAAGACTACTGCCACCCTAGCTACATAATCTAAAAGGGGCCAGAGTATGCCTCAGTAGTCCCGTACCGAATCGAGATCAGTCCGTCTCAGCTGACAACCTCTAATCCTTTTCTGATTGCTCTCCCGTAGGCTCTGAACCTACGTTCATCAAATGACAAACGCTGAGATAAACTCAGTGGTGCTAGAAACACATATAAACAATCATGAAACATATAGCAATTCATCATAAACATCATATGCATTGCAAATGCAATGCAAACACATTCCTTTCGTACACGCTGGATCCCGATAGGTACTGGTACTCATCTCCCGTAGGAGGCCATTTATTCATTCATCTCCCATCTCAGGAGATCCTTTATCTATTGATTCCCAAAGGAATCCCATTCATTATTGATCCAGTGTGCCCAGAGCTGAGCTCTGCCCTCATTTCTCATTTTCTTTTCACTCTTTCTTCCCTCATCATGCATCTCCATGCATGTAAGCATGTTATCACTATCATTTCATCATAACATGAAGGCTAGGGCCATTCATCACATTAACAAGCAAGGAAAACATCAATCCAAGCATTTCAATCATAACCACGCATATAGCACACCTCAATGAATCAAA
>CANYBF011785322.1:0-22689 GCA_948192965.1 Dalechampia spathulata | reverse complement strand
GGTACTGGCAGTGCATTGCATACGGTCTTGTGACATATCTATGATTATGGTTTTAATGCATTGCTTTGGTATGATTATGATGGCATCTTGCTATGTTTGTGAATACATATCTGTTGTTATGTGTTTTAGCACCATTGAGTTTTATACTCAGCGTTTATCATTTCATGAACGTAGGTTCCGAGCCCACAGGAGAGCAACCAGAGAGACGCTAGAGTCGTCAGCAGAGAAGCATCTTCTCGAAGTGGTACGGAGCGGTTTGGCAATCTCCATTCCCTTTTTGTATTAGAAGGCTTGTGTAATCATAATGGCAGTAGACAATGTATAGAGTTAGTGGTGAATAGTCATGTATTACACTTGGATATATATATATATGCTTTCACTTTGGTGACCGTGTGGTTATTGATTTATGAGTATGAATGTGTGATTATGTATTATCCAGGGAATGATGCATGTGTGTTTGAATGTATGTCACGCTACGCACTGTTTCACCACTAATGCAGGTTTTGTACCCATACGAATGTCTAAAGGTTGAAATTAGGACGTATCCCTGGTAGGGTACGTGGCGGCTTTCCCGAGGGATGGTCGTTGCGTATGCTACGGGAGCATGTTCCTCCAGGTATGGGCTGGGGTGTGACAAGTTTGATTACAACCCTTCCATATCAATACCAATATAATAAACTCCTTTCATTATCCATTATCTTATTTAAATATGAGTATGAATTAATGTTAACTCAATACATGATCACGTATGTTAAATCATGTTCTAAACTTGATATTTCATGTACCATAATCTTTATTTCCAAAATACCCCTGTAAAACATATTCACTTTTAGGCATTATACTCTGGTTAAAGATTCTTGAATTAAAGATTACTAAATGCATCATTGAGATAAAACCCCTATATTTATTCTGAGGTGGTGAATCCTTTATTGATATACAAATATCTTCAGCTATTTCATACTATACCCAAGCTCCCAACTATAAACTTCTCCATTAGAGGAATAAAGCACAAGAGTCAAAGCATAGCAATCCATAGTTAAGATAACCTTAATATCTCAAGTCTAAGGATACTTGCATTACTAATATGAATAAGATTTATGTTTCATAAACATGGATCAATTATCCATATGGAATCTCATTGGCAAGGCCTCTAATGAACTAATATTATATTATTAAGTCACATTTTTATTTTAGACAACTCATGCATAATGAATAAGAATCATCCCTTAAAAGGAAGTACAACATGTGTTAATTTACTTGTATTAATAATGTCCAAACTTATCAATATTATGATCATGATTCTTTAAATATTGAACATTTGCATGCAATAAGAATCTCATATCATAAACTCTTTATGAATTTCCCTTGTATTATTCAAATTATTTATATATGTGTAGATAAAATAGAAAACCAACTTAATTCTTAGGTTGATTTTATGTATACATGTACATTCAATTTAGGCAACCTTCATTTTGATCCTAAGCCTCCATTCAATCATTCTCCATTAACTTATACTACCTTATTTTATTGGAATTAAATGTTCACTCTATCAATCATCACATGTGACTAAAGTTTGGTTTTCCATAACTTTATAAACCATACTTTCAATCCCTAAATGATAATTCTTCATTGAATGTTAAGCTATTTATATTCAATACAATCATGGTGTTTTAAGCTCATTATACCATCTTTTACTTGCAGTTATGTGCTACCTTATGATGGAAGGCAACATTAACTAAACACATATTAATGTGTATCATAATAATGCAAATAATGGTTCTATGTTGGTATTAAATCATGCATGCATAAGCTTGAAAAGTAGCATTAGTATCACCCTTCATTATGTTAGTCAATCATACTAAAAAACATATAGATTTATATGGTTCACTTAAATGTTAGATAAATTTAAGAATTTATTATGTTTGTTTGTCTTATCAACAAGAAAAAATATGGTTAAAGAACATATAACTTTTCCTTCCTAACTTAAGCATGATTTGGTTGCATCATCCAACAACATATCATGCCAAATTAATTACAAATAAATGCCCTCATTAGCAATCATTTAAGGTACAAAAGTTAACCTTATCATCTCTCAATTTTTATACACTACCTCTCATCCGAGTCATTCCACTACCCCTCCAATAAGCGACACTTTTTATCTTTTATGAAGTTGAAGACATTATTTCTAGTCTTATTGAATTCAAGCAATGTAAAAGGTTAACTTACTCATATGTCTTCAAGACACCATAATTGGTAAGAAAGTTAGTCTCATGGTTAATCCTTTTAATAGAATTCGATGTTGAGTATGTGACAAAAAAAGGTAGCACAATGATAGGTCATAGTAAAGTCCTTAGCAATTTACATGATATCTGATGATTGACCTTAGGAACTCGAATTTCTAGATGAACACTCAAGGCAATTGAAATCAAAGGTTGGAGGATGCACTTTGCTAGAGCCATAAACAATAAAAAGGCAAGAATAGGAGTAATTCTAATGATACTTAAAGGGAGATGTTATTAATAGTTAAATGTCTAGATTATCTTGTTTTAAACTACCTTGTTTTAAATAACATAATAAAGTATGAAGCCTATATATTTAATATAGAAAATCTAATGTAATTGAGACCAGAGATGTGAAAATTGATGAGGATGCCCTTTTGATCATCAACCATTTAAAAAAGGAATGAAAGTTAAGAGAAAACATGTTAAAATCCTACATTGATCACCTAATTTATAAAATTCTTTATGATTTAATTTATAAAATTTTAAATAAAGTGTTTGAATTTTTATATTACTTTAAAAAAATTTATGCTTTAGTTCTAGTATATTATCACTCAATTTTGATTGAACAATAGAATGAAAATTTAAGTTTAATTAATTTGGTTGATAACATAATCAATATTTTTAATTAATTTAGAAGAATAATTAAGTCACTTTTAAACTTGCAATCATAATCATTATTGAAATTCATTTCTTTAATTTATTTACATCCATGAATTTATTAATCTATGCATTCTTAAATCCTACTTTTTATTTTTTTTTTATATTTTATTTACATTTTTAATTTAATTATTTTATTCTTTAATTGTCTGTCAATAATTTAATTACCTAAATATTTAATGATAATAGAATATTTGATCCTTAGTTTAATGATGATTTAATTGGTCTCTAGAATAAGGCATCTCGATCTATTAATCCATCTTATGACTTGATACAACTTATGAATTTGGGGGAATTCATATATTAACTAACGGACTTTAAAAAAAAAAAAAAAAAAACTTAACCTAAACTTTCTTCAAAAGTAGATTATTTTAATTTTGCTCTCAATTTTTGATGGTTTGCAAATGAAATGCCAATACCCGTTTTCTTAGCGATCAAGACTTGATTTTGTACATAAAATGTTTTAAGATTTGATTTTGTTTGATTTCTTTTCTCTCTTGATAAATCGGCAATGCGTTTGGATGAAACATAATAAACAGAGGTCAATCCAACAAGCAGAATACCATACCACAATCAAGGATACACACCTCAATAACCCTATTTTCTTACAGCCGTGGGATGTCATGCAAATTAACCCCGATAGCTGATAAGTATCATCAGGTTGAAGTTACTACTACAACTCACATTGATGCTCCCTGATGCCTTCCAAAGCCATACGTATCTCATTAATTCTTGCATGCAAGCTGTCCTCCGAAAGAAATTCATGAGTAACTCCGTCCAATTGAATCAAGCTTCGAGCAGTATTCTTCTTTACTACCCTATTGCTACTCATCAATCTCCTAACCTTTACTACATCTTCCCATTTCCCTGCGTTGGCATAGACATTGGCCAGCATTGAATAAACCCCACCGTCTTCAGGTTTTAACTCCATCACCTGCTTTGCAGCCTTCTCTGCAACTTCAAAATCCCCATGTATTCTACAACCTCCTAACAAGCCACTCCACACAAACATATCACCCTGAATAGGCAAGTCCTTTATCATCTCTACTGCTTCTTTAATCAATCCAGCTCGCCCTAGCAAATCAACCATGCATCCATAGTGTTTAAGCTCTCGAGGAACCCCATAAACATATTCCATGCCATGAAAAAACTTCCTAGCTTCATTTACTAAACCCCCATGGCTACATCCCACCAGAACTCCTAAAAGGCTAACCCCATCAGGTTCAACCCCTTCCCCAATCATTCTTGAAAAGAAATTCAGCATTAAGTTACCATGACCATGCAATGCAAGGCCAATTAGCATGGCATTCCATGTAATCAGATTTTTATCAGGGCTGGATTCAAAAAATTTTAGCGCAATGTCAATGTAGCCACACTTTGAATAAAAGTCAACCAACCCGGTTGACAAGAAAGAATCAACTCGAATCCGACTGCTTTCAATGTAATCATGAACTTGCTTGCCTTTTTCAAATTTACCAAGTTGCGCACAGGCAGAAAGAACTGCCACCAGTGCAATATTGTCAGGGATAACTTTTAAATCCAACATAAGATCAAACAAGTCTATAGCTTCCATACAATAGCCTCCATGGGCATATCCGGCCAACAGAGTGCCCCAAGAAACACAATCTCTCACAGGCATCAGATCAAAAAGCTCTCTTGCTTTCACAAAGTCACCGGCTTTAACAAACCCATCAATCAACGCATTATAAGAAACCACATCTTTGTGGGAACTTTCATCAAACAGCTGATGAGCATTATTTAAATGATCAAACAATGAATAAACATGAATCAGAGAGTTCACTATATACAAATCCGACAAAAGGCCAAATTTGAAAACTTGAGAATGAATGGATTGTGCCAATGAAAAAACGTGAAGTTGAGCGCAGGCTTTGAGTAGAAAAGGGTAAGAGTGGAAGTCAGGTAAGACTGAGAAGCGGCGCATTTGGAGGAAGAAATGGAGAGCAGATAGAGGAGAGAAATGAAGGGTGTGGAGTCTAATGATGATATTGTAGCAAAATGTTGATGGGTTTTGGATAGAATTGAATATAGAGACTGAATAGTGCAATAAAGAAAATGATGTTTTGTGTGCGGTTAAGGTCGATAGAGCGTTGAGGACATTGGTCAAAATCTTCGAAGAACTGCAATGAGAGAGACGACCTCTGGCGACAGAATGGGCGTGAATTTGTTTGAGTTGGTGGATTGCCTTGCATGATTTGATGAGAGTGGTAATTGAGATACAGAGATGATAAATTTGTGACTGGCCAGTCATTACCATTAAGTCGTCTAGTTTTGCTCTAGCTGATCACCTCTTGCATTGAAACCCCGAAAATAGTGAAACGGAAGCCAGATAATTATTGTTAAAAAAAAAAAAAGACACATGCGTCAAAAGCAGAATCGAACTTGCAGGGTCAAATTCCAAATGATTTCAAGTCATGGCCGATAATCACTTGGGCAGCTCCACACTTGGTAAATCGATTTTAGGTTCCCATGGAAACGACTTGACCAAGTTTTTACCATTTTTCTCCAAAAGATAATATTTTAAATTATAAAATGTAATGGAACCAAATTAATTAAAATTATATTCAATAAATATAATTATTTAATTATTTAATCAAAATTATTTGAATAAAAACTTCATATAATATTTTATTTATCCAACCTAATAAATAAAAAATTTGTTAAAAATAGTAATCAATTAGCAACCTTTAACATCATTAGTATAACTTTTGAAAAACGTATGTTTTTCTTAAAATATATGTAAAGTGATATGTATTGTTATATGAACAATTTAGTTAATTTGATTAACTGTTTCAAATTAACTAAAATGAATTAATTATTTAAAATCTTAAATATCTAAAATCATAATTAATCAAATAAAAGTTTAATTAATTAATAGAATCAAAATTTCAATTAATTTATTAATCATTTTATGTTCATCCCTATTAGCAACACATCATGTGAAGCCTTAAAGATAAAGTTTATCAAAGTTGAAGAAGTGTGAAATTAAAAGGATGAGCATTTCATATGACAACAAACAAACAAATATTCCTTCCATAATTCACTAATTAAATTGTAAAAGCTTGATATTAATTATTTTAGTAAGCAAAAATAAGCAAATTCCAACATTTTATTCTAAAGCAACAGCAAAGTCATATTTCAATTTAAATTAAAGTTTAAAAATTTTAAAAGATAAATGTCATGATCGTTACTTATTAATTTATTAATAAACGAAAGATAAGTGTTGTTATTGATTTTAACTAAATTATGTCTATTTTGTGGTGACTTGAGTAATAATGTGTTATAATACAGAATAGAATATTGAAATAGGTACGAGGAAATTATGATAAGTAGATAATATTATTACAAGATAAATTAAATTTAAGGAATGAATTAAATAGAAATAACTAGTTGATGTATAATTAATTAGTAGAGTGAACAAATCTATATAGGTATTGTTATATTTGTTAATAGTTAATCATGGCATGAATTATAAATTACTTGAGTATAAATAGGAATCATTATTGATCATGTCACTACTTGTAAATTATTTATTTATTTATTGTTTATTTATTTATTAATACTTATTTATACAAACTAAAATAGGTACAATTAATAACTAAATCATTTATATTTTATAATAATTTAGTTAAGAAGGGTGTAGTGATATAGTGAGTTAAATGAAAACTTAGAAAATAAGTTGCACATAAACATTCAAGTTACTCGGAGATTTGGTTAATAAATAATGAAACAATGTTAAAAGACTTAATGGATTATGTATGCAAACAAATTAATAGAAGTTATACTCATCTTACCATGTGGATGTTAACGATTCATTAACTAGTCTCTCTTAGTATTGACTTACAAAATGAATGTAAAAGAGAAATATAGAAAGGTTAGTGTCACATCCTGAAATGAGCACACACACTTTACATTCATGAAATGGTTGAAATATCTTGTTTTATATGTTATTGGTGTGCTAATGAAGTGAAATTATGATTATGATGATAAGTATATGATGAAATTGGAGTATATAGCTCTAAAGTTGAAAATTGGAAATTTTGCTGAAACTATTGAAATGGACCATTGAATGGTAATAAATCAATGTTTTCGATGTTAAAAACACTTAACATGATTAATTGACTATGCTCAAAGTGTTTGTGTTAACTTAAGTTAGATATATACAAATTTTGAAAAATTTGAATTAAAAATTAATTATCATATCATAATTGAGTGATATGAGGTAAGCGTGATGTAAGCGAGTGAATTTAGTTGTGAATTTTATTAGAAAATGAATAATTATGAATTAATTATGAGTTATTATGATTAAATAATATTAGAAAAGTAAAATTAATAATTTTAAATTTAGATAACATGATGATGTCATAAAGTGGTATTATGATATCATTAATGCATGATGATTAAATTAATGATATGAAAATAAATAAATAGATGAATATATAATTATACTAGAGTAATTCACAGTAGATTTGAATTAGAATAAATAAATAGAAGTGAGATTGGTATTTAAAAAAGTTGTATAGGAAATTGAAAAAGTAGTTTTGGAAAAGGTGTTAGTAGATGGAGAGAGAATATAGGAATATTAATTTAATTGGTTTGAAGAATTGATGGATAATGTTTGTAATTAAAATAGAAGGTATTAGAGTATATTTTAAGTATATAAAATGAGATTTAAGTTATGATTGGAGGATTACAAAAATAAATGCATAAAAATGTTTAAGTTTAAGGGCTGAAAGGGGTAGTTTGGTGTTATTTAGGGACTAAAATGAGAATTTATCCAAATGAAATTCATCCATCTGAATTTTTCCTCTCATTTGGATTTTATTTCACTCAATTATTCATCAATTACCCATCTGGCCGAAATCCTTATCCTCCATACCTCATTTTCTCTCATAACCTCTCATTTTTCATCTCATCTCTTCCTTATCCTCTTCTTTCTTTTCCTAACTTCGGTCTTCTTCCTTTTCCCTCAAAGTAGCAGACATCTTCTTCATTCCTTCTCTATCTTTCTTCTAAAATTTCATAAATCCTATAAGCTTTAAATGAATAGCTTAAGCTAAAGGCAAGAAACTTCCATTCCTTCAAACTACCTTAAGGAGCGCATGCATGTCCATTTGAAGCACCAAGATCAAATCTTTATCCTTATGTTTTCTTCAAACCTCAAATACCATCCAAGGTAAATGTGTTTAATTCAAGTTTATCATAAAATGGTTCCATTTTCTTAACTTTCAAATAGTGATTGAATGCTTCCTTTCTTAAAGTCATAAAACCAAAGTTACTCTCTTTGAGAAGTTGGAGTTTGCAAGTTTTTCATCCTCTTTTGGTCCAGATCCTTCATGATTTAACTAGTTTCACATGAATACTTAAAGGTAAGGTCAACAAACTTTCTGTTTTTCTTTGTTTTAATGAAGACAGAAACCCTTATTTCATGGATTTTCAAGTTGTACTCAAAAATCATGAAGAACCATTTGTTTTGATGAAAAGCCAAAACTTCTATGAACTAAATCTTCTTTCCATGGTTAGATCTAACTTATTTTTATGCATGCATGTGGGTTAAAGTTGTAGATCTACAAAGAGGAAGTAAAAAGGTGAAGAACCATACAAAATCCATAGCATATATTCAAAGGAAGTTGCTTTTAGGTGGAGATTTGGTTATTGGGTCAAAGGTGAGCATGAGTAAGTATAAATTAGTGGTTGATTGAATGATTTGGTTGGATTCAAGTTTTGGTCGAATGGTACATAGTATATTTCATGGTTTTTGGTTTTGATTTGATGATTAGAAGGCTTAGAATTGTAAAGACACATGAAATAAAAAGATTTGTATTGTGTGGGTGAGTGTGTCATGATTTTTCCTTATTGGCTGAATCAATCAATGGATAAATTAATGGATACTAAGCTTAAAATGAGATTTAGATGATAATTTACTAAAAACAGAAGATTTTTAATAAAGTGGATAAAGAAAAACAAGCTTAAGATAAGTTAAAATGGATGATTTATGGCTTAATGTCACTTTAAGAGTATACGTGTGACACCTGGGGCTGACGAGGGCGGGGAGTGATCGCCGGTGCCAGAAAGAGCACGGACAAGGAGCGGCACCTGGCAGGCTTCTAGGCGGAGGGGCACATGAATGAACTGATCCCACACCCGAAACAGAGGGATCCAGAGACTGTGTAAGGATGGGGTTGCATAGTTGAGTGATTTCGAGATTGTGCAGGTATGGGACTGTGCAATCGAGAATATCTTAAGTGATTAGATAGGTACTATCCATACCAACAAGGTGCACCTACCTTTTCGGTGCTCATTCTGTAAGAATTCCATAGTTAAACGTGCTTGACATTGAGCGATTATAGGATGGGTGACCTCCTGGGAAGTTTTCTCGAGAAGCATGTGAGTGAGGATAAAATATGCTGGAAAGGTCTTGTGTTGGGTTATGGAGGCAGTCGTCTAATCAGGCTGTTACAATGAAGCTATTTTGAAAATACTTTTAAAGATGTATATGAATTAAATCCTTTACGTTTTATATTTTGTTTATGATTTCTAACTTCAAAAGCTCATGTATTTATAATGAAAAATGTGATCATTATATTTTACACACATAAAGTATAAAAATGTAGGTTTATCTAACCCAATCTAAAAACAACTTCTATTACATGAAATCATCAAGTTAATTTATGTAATAGACAAATTTGTTACCAAATTTGATTTTTGAAAACTTACCATTTTTAGAATATTCAAAAATCATTTTGTCAAAAGAGAAAAATTTATATTTTGAAAGATATCATATTTAAGTCTTATAAGGAACACATTTCTTAAAATTTTCTTAACAAAAATCTAAAAACTAATTCCTTACAAAATGATCTCCTAAAAATCCTCATAGAAATCCTCCTAGAATCATGTTGAATGACTCTCATAATCATAATTATTGGATCAAATTTCTTTTGACAATCAATATTGTTTCCTTCCAAATAGATAGTTAATGTATTTAACTTTTGGAAAATCAAATAAATTAAATCTACCATAACATTATTTAGAAACAAATAAAGTTAGAAAATATCCTTTAAGTGATAAGATGAATATATTTCTAAAATTTGAAATGATCATAATAAATCACTTAGTTAATTTTCAAAAATAAAAAGTCAAATTGTCCAATTAAGATCTTCAAAATATATACCAAATAAGTTAATTATCCAACTTAAAAATCCAACAATAATGTAAAAATAAAATATGATTTAAAAATCAATTATCCATAAGCTATAAATCACATGAAGTCAAAAACAAACATACATTAAAGATAAAAATTATTAAATCCAAATAAAACTTATTAATCACATAGAAAGCCAAAAATGATGTGATTTAACAAATGCATTTAAAGATATAAAATATTTAATCCAAAACATAATTATTAATAAAAATAAATTAACAAAAATCACTTGAATTAATTAAACATATACTTAAAAATAATCAGTTTTTATAATCATCAAAATCAGAAGTCGACATGAAGAAATTATATATTGATAATAAAAATAATAATAAATAAGTAAATCAAATTTTTTCACATCCTTTTTTACAATAATTAATAGATTTTAAATGATACATAACATGTTTCACTACTAAATTGTGATAAAAAAATTTATTTTATTAAACAATTTAGAATATTCACATTTGAGATTACCTTTTTAAAATTAAAATTATTTTAAAATTACTTTCAAAAATCTTTTATCAGTAATATTTTCTAAAAAAAAGCATCAAAACCTTTTAATAAACATTTTCTAAAAATCATTTTAGAAATATAAAAACATTTTCCTTGGAAGAATTAGAGAATTTTGAAAAATCACCAAAACTAAAAACTTTACTAAGGTACAAATCTAAGTGTATATTTCTTTCAATTTTCAACTCTCTTTTGAAAATTCATATAAAAGGGCAAGGTTCATTATGAGCTAATGACTTGCACGAGTATATAATAAAGTTGCTAATATAACTTTTTGTCAATAATAGTTGCTAACACAACTCTTTTATTATGAAAGCATTGCATTGGCAACTCTTCTAAATTCTAGAAATGCTATTTATTCATTTATGTTTTCTGTTATGATATATAATATATTTGTTATAAATGTGATAATATGATCATTTTTGGTTTGGATTTTTTTTTTCTTTCTTGATCTTATGATTTGATTTAATGAAGTGATTTATGAATTGATAATTATTTCCATTAGATCTAAACAAAGAGGTTGAAATCATATTAATAAAGAAATCTTTTTGGTTTACGTATTCTTCTATGGAAAGATGTCCTTCTCCCTCTTTTATTTCTATTTTCATTCCTTTTATATTATAAATGATATGTTGGTATTGACATAATGTATGTGATAATCATGTTTACTACTTTGTTTAGTTTTTGTTTATATCATAAGTTGTAGTAGCAATTGTTTTTTATCTAAATAGTTGCACTAGCAACTCTTTTGTAATGAAATAGTTGTTGGCACAACTCTTTATGTAGGAACATAGTTGTTAACGCAACTCTTTTGTTTCAGGAAAGGGATGTTATTTATTTTGCTATTTATTTATTTTATGATATGCTTGCTTTTGATTCATTTTTTATTGATGGGTTATATGGTTTAGTATCATTTGTATTATTATCCATTATAGAATGTCAATTTGGTTGATGAATGGATTTTGTTTCAAATGAATAATAGGTTGCATATTGTTTGTTTACTATTTAGTTAAGCTAACAACTATTCTTTGCCAAAATAATTATGATAGCAACTCTTTTATTATGAAAAAGTTATTGGCTTAACTTTTTTATACTAGAAAAAGTTACATTAACTTTATAGTTTATTAATATAATTTTATGGATATATGTTTGTAGCATGTTGATGAATGATATTGAATAATTTGAATGATATTTTTAAGATGTTATATCTTTCTATTTATGATCATTATGTGAACTAAAATTTATTTTATAGATAATTTTATCTCGTTTGCTTATTGCTAATGAGCATATTGTTATTAAGTTGTGAATGTATGATTATTATTCTTCCCTCATTCAACAAATGTATTGTAATTCTATTGTAATTTTATTTCGTATCTTCTATCTTCTCTTTATCCCTTTCTCACATATGTGATTTGTAATTTATAAATATGTAATATTTGTATGTTTATTTAGAAAATATGATAATTAATTAAATTAGAAAAATAATTATATGACTTACACATAATAGACTCGACCACCTGAACCCAACTCTAAAAAGTTAGTTGAGCACTCTACTTAAGGTTGATCTGACTATATTTTTCATATTTTACCAAGTAATGATTCCATTAAACCTTATTATAGGTTTGTACATCACTCTTCATTCCAAATTGAAATATACATATTTATCATCAAATTAATATACTCTTCATTCCAGGTGGTGATATATACATATTTATCATCAAATTAATATACAAACTAAAATATTTTAAATAACAGAAATAAACAATGAAGTTTTAAAGCAAGGAAAATATAATTTATTCTGATTTTGCTATATTTATTATTTATTTTGAAGTTAGTTATTTTTTTGTTTACTATTTTTGATTTTTAATTTTTGATTTTATATTTTTAATTAGTGTTAATCGGCAATGATTATTGATAGCCCATATAAAAATGACAACCGAGGAGAGTAGCAGCCCTCATGACAATCTAAAACAATGATGGAAATGGAAGTGGTAATGTGATGTCATAATGACTAGGATTTTTTTTAGTGTAAAATTGGAATAATAAAATTAACTTTGAATAAATGTAATATTGTTTTAACATTTTTAAAAAATAAAATTTTAAAACACGTGAGGTATTGTTAATTATTGATCAAATTAATTAAGAGGCGGACATTAATTAATGAACCATAAAATTTAATTTTAGGTGCAAATAAATGTTTTTTTAAATAACCCTGAATATGTGCATGTATATTTGTTTTCTTTAAATGTACAGGTCTTTTTCCTAGTACATATAAAAAGGACTTGGAAACGGGATGACAGGAAATTGAATTTCGTATGCTGATCTTCCAGAAATTTATAAACAAGTAACGCAGGATTTCCTAGACAACTTCCCAGGTCCAATGCACAATGTCAATGGTCCAGAGCCTGCGTAAATTTCCTCTCAGGAGGGATCACTTGGACAACATGATCCAGGTTTCTCAGACTCGGCTTGTCAACGTTAGATGAATATTTCAGGAAAACGGATTGGAAATTATAGGTGCCGTTTTTAACTATTCTTTCGTTGAAGGCGAGTGCAATTCCATTTCCTGAAACTTAACAACATAAGATGACATAATTCAGGATCTCAGGCCACAACACAATCAACGGCGTCAGACAATTTCAACATATCACAAGCAAATGTCGTAACGGAAATTTCCAATCTAATGCTAGAAATATGACGATCGTGTTGGAAACGATACAATTGCACTTTCCAGGTGTTTACATGGAACCAAAAGATGCAATTCAAGTGGGCTCTAATTTTAACCCAGCTAAAACATAAAACCTGAATTCCTTTTTCTTTACCCTCCGCATGCAATGAAGTAAACAACACTTCATTCATACAAAAATTAGACCGACAGGTGAAATGATTTCCTACAATGTGGAAATTATACAAGTCCGAATTTGGAATTGAGTTGTAAACATTTCTAAACATACAAACTACCAGATACTAGCATGCACAAATAGCAAGTTTTCAAAGACAACCTAATACATATACTAAGAAACGTAGAAAACCTGATAACTAAATAGTTAGCTGACATGGTCATGGACATGAACACAGGGAAGTGCACAAGTGAGGGCTAGCCCACCCACTATAAATATCAAGGTCGTGCTCTCTTATTGCTGCAAGAAGGGCATTTGTACTGTTTAATGTGTTCAGCCCTGGCAGGAGTGATCTTCACACACTTGCCATGGAACCACTTTTCACATATGTCACAACAAATCCAGAACTCATCCGCAGCATAGTTCTCCCCACAAGCTCCGCATAAAGTATCTCCGTGCTCTTCTTCATCATCCTCGTCCAGTCCTTCATCTTCATCCTTAGGCTGAGCCTTTGAATACTTTCCAGATTCAGAGCCGCGCTGTTTTGAAAATGTTTGGCATTAGACATTACAACTAAATATAGGAATCATGGACCAATAGCATAAAAAGAACCTCCATGGAGCGTGTTTCATGCCTTGTTGGTTACCAAAGTCCAAATATATATTGTATGTGGCACTACTTTTCATGGAAGTGCAGCCAGAAAATGTATGCACAATGAACTGTGACCACAGCTCACAAAAAGGCCAAACAGTTCCATTAATTTTCATACAGCGCAGGCGCTGTAAATATTAAAAAAAATTACAGATAAAAAGGGCAGCCACGATCAAATTTAAGCTAGACAAAGCTCAAATCAACCAAGAACAGCTAGTTACGTACATATTGAAGTGCAGTCAGAACATTTGAAGACTCTCACGTTTTTTCTTTTTGGCAGCGTACAGCTACTCTCTCCCCATCAAAAGGAAATATATGCTGTCCTTTTCTATTCAGCTTCTGAATTTAGGCTTTCCCAAAGAAAGTCATGTTGAAAAGGAGAGAGAAACTTAAAAACCAAAAAGACAAAAAGGGCAAATAATAAGTAACACAGTACTTATAATCTATGTTTTAGTTCACGCTAAACATCCCACGACTTTTACCAGTCCAACTACAAAGGACAAGAAGGCAAACACGCCAACATGGATATGGCACTGTGAACAAGGAATATGAATAGTTAATACTTCATGATCATTTAACCAGCCAAATATCATAGGTAGAAGATTCTTACCCCTTTCGAACTTGACTTGGATTTGTTACTGCTGTGATTTGATACAGATGACTTCTCCTTCGCCTGTTTCTTTGCAGTTCCGGTCACAACCTCAAATATGGTTGGGAGATCATTAATCATAGTGAAGAGACGTTTCCTGCATCAGAATTCACATTTTATTTTGCAGGAAATGAAGTCAAGGTAAGCACAAATGTTCCACATTCAGCCATCTATCTGCCTTATAAACAAAACCTAAATAATGATGTGCTCTACTCTAAGAAATTAAGAACGCAATACATCTCTGGACTCAACCAGAGGGATCATCTCCCAGCAGAATGAGCTAGTTCAATAAATTTTATGTTCTATATTCTTTTTAATCAACCTTCACAAACCATTTGGAAATGTCAATTACACCATTAGGGCATCAACTGCCAAGTTGGCGTGAAGTTTGAAGATGTAGGGAAAAAGGGATGGTACCTATCAGCTTTATCAAAACCAAATCTAGCACCAAAATAGAAAGCGACAGCAAGTAACCAAGCATCACTATGAACAGCAACAAGAGAAAGCCAGTCTTTTTCTTGCATCCCATCTCTAGCGAAGTTAATACCTAGCGCAGGCTCAGGGAGTTCAGGAGGAACTTCTTCGGCAGGTAAATTGACTTCCCATTGTTCATTAGGAAATCCATACAGGCAAAGATTCTCCTTTTCTGTTACAAGTGCAAAAGTTAATTCCATACATTCATCATGAACATAATTAACTTTCATCATAAATCCAAATGACTTGGTGTTTCAGAATTCAATTATTTCATGTGGAAAGAGGTGAACATCATTTAAAGCCATACGAATCGCAGAACTAAACAAGCAGCTTACGTACAGATAAGGCTCAAGCAGGAAAGAAAGGTAAAGTAGGGCGGAAACAACTAGTGAGACTTAACATTTTGCAGTGAATTGCTTACATTATTCAAGTTTCTCAGCTAAGAATAAACAAATCAAAAATGCCAGAAGCAAGAAAGGAAATTATAAGCTAAACTAGAAATAGCTCAAAATTTCGTATAATTGGACAAAAAGAGAAGTTAAAAAAGGCAGAAAAACAGAAACTTCAAACTTCTTAAAGTAGAAGAAAAATAATAACCCTAACCAGGATCACACTGTTGATAGAACTCTTCCACATCTGCAAGACAGAATCAAACAACAAAAGAGACGACACATTACATAAAGAAACAGCAAAATGCTAATAGGAAATGGGGAGGGAAAAAAGAATAATAACACGCAAAACCCAAAACCCAGAAGCGAAAATGAGCAAATTTGAAAGGAAATTCGAAAAAAAAAAAAAGAACTTGAGCAAGGAAACTAAGAGACCGGTGGTGAGGGCCCTGATCATTCCAGCTCTACGACCCTTAAAGTCTCTAAAAACCTCCTCAACTGTCCTTGGGCTGTACTGTACCCCTCCTCCGTCCATGTCCGTACAATTGGAGACAGAAAAGCTAAAGAAACAGAGGGAGAGAGAGGGGAGAGAAGGAAATTTGAAATTTGAAAAGCGTAAATATGAGAGTATGGAGATATACTGCAGCTTAGTTATTAGTTGACTGAGAGTAGCAGAGGGAGAGAAAGAACGAGGCTGGAGATAATTTCTTTTTCGTTAATAGAAGGAGAGGAGATTGTGTATCACACAACCAAACAAGATCTTACCAAAAAATTTAAAAAATAAAAATAAAAAAAATTACTTGACATTCTGGATTTGCATTTATTCGCTAACAAGGTCAACCTTTTTAAAATAAATATTTTTCCACTTAAAAATGAAAAAAGGAAAATACGAAGTGGATGATACTGATACCTGTACACCACGTGGCATGTATATTTTGGCTTGACAACTTCCACGTTGGGTTTGGTCATGCTATTGTTCGACCTTTTTTTGATAATAATAACTCGATCATCATCATCTTAGGTCTTATGATGATCATAAATCAGTGGTGAATCGCTTGGTTACGTTGGCTTGGCGAGCAAAGATCTGGAGATTACGATAGATGCCTTACACGTGTCATGATGGGGTGTATAATGGTGACGGTACACCCCATCATATCCGAGACGGAAGTGCGCAGAATATCAACGTGCGAACACATGGCTTGCTCTAGCCCTCTGACCAAAACCATCGCGCTCAAGTGGGCAATAGATGGTGTTTGGAAGACGCTCTAGACGGTTGAGGCACGAAGTGTAAAGGACAAGAGATAGATCCCGGTACAATCGTTTTGGACCTTTATATAGATACCTCTGTTGCTGCATAGCCTTTTATTATTGTTATTATTATTATTATTTAAAAAATGATTTTCAAGGTTCTTTTTAAAAATTATTGTCAAATAAAAACAATATAAAATTAGGCCAATCCCAAATAACTCCTTGTCCTTCCAGTGAGTCAAAAGCTAGGGCATAGAAGGCCACTTGTCTGGGTACAAGAAAGGGAAAGCGCCAACTTTGTTACAATTTTAATGATACTCGTACAATTCCAATGCTAAACCAAACTCTGTTTACTTCAGATGCCTTCTTCGTCGGTAGCTTATGATACGGCTAGGCATGAATAACTATATACTTCAAATTTTGCACATGGCAATGCCACGGAGCAATTCAAGCGACTGGAGATTGCAAATAGAAAATCTGGATGAAAGTGATATTAGTGTTTACTTGCCAAGTAAATAAAACAGCTTTTGTCTGCTGACATTTCTCAATATTCCCTCTTGAATCAGTGGCTGGCTAAACATGGTAAAATGGGTTTATAATAGGCTGACACTGTCCTGCAGTTTGGAATATTAAAATGGCTGGAAGTAAATCAACCTAAGGGTTGTTTTATGAAGATGCCAGGGGTACAGTACATATATCATGTGTGACAAAGACGTATAATAGGTCAGAATTGTGCAGTATACATTTCTAGACTTGTTGAAGCTTTAACCAACAAAAATAATTTCAGGGATAGCACCATCATGTGATGGGCACCCTAATCAAGCTGCAATTCCTCAAGAGGGCTTTTCAATACCAAGCACAGACGTTTCGGGAACCATCGTGAGATCATTCAAAACATTCTCATACTTACACGTTCACCAAGTCACCTCCCGCCAAAATCTGGAAGCAGAGAAGTAAAGAAATCCATCAACCAAGTCAAAAAATAAGGCTTTGAAGGTGACACCGGTGATTAGCAACCACAATGATTGACAAGCATCTCATCATAATTCAAAGGACAAAAAATGATGATTATCAACAAAAGTTTAAAGAATTGGAATCAAAGGAATCAAGAAGAGAAAAACCAACAGGTTTTTAACAAGTTAAGCTTAATCGGATGGAAAGAAACTTCCAAGCGTGCAATGTTACACCAACGAAAAAATACAAGTGATTCATTTCTGGAGCATCATATTCAAGCACAGAAAGCAAACACCTAATATGGTTTCATGCCATTTGGTTACAAGTCACATGCTTTAGAGAAAAATTACTCCAGCAACATGACTGTTTCAACAGCATCGGATACACAGTTTAATGGATTTTCTAGAAATGCCTTCCAGATAGCCGAAATAGCTAATCCCTCTCATACATTTATTACAGAAAATAACACAAATCAGGGGCCTAAGTCAAGTCATCTCCCAGCTTTTACCTCATATCATCAGTATCATGTTAGGTGGATGATTTTCCATTTGTTCCTTTAGCCAACATATGATTTCACATAATTTCAGGAACTAGAAATGCTACCTTTATCATCATTGTACAAATCATTTTCCCCGTTCTCTGGCACATATTTCTCGAGAAACTGCTGGATAGTTCTCCAATATTGATCACCACCTGCCAGCCAGGTGTCCATGTGCATGCCTGTAGGAAATTCCACAAAGATGCTTTCCTTGTTGTGAGCAGCTGCCTTAACATAAAGCATTTGCATATGAGATGGGGGAACCATTTCATCTTGTAATCCTGAAAGAAAAAGGATCGGCTGTTTAACCTGCAAATAAAAAGGCCAATTTAACTAATATATTAGCACCAACCACAAGAAATGATACCAAGCAGAACTGCAGAGATGCAACCAAAACATGAAAGCATCACTAACTCGCATATTGGCACTTTAGATATCATAAATTACAGCATAAGAAATGTTTATTCTATACTCATAGGAGCATGAATTTTAACTCTACCACAAACCACAAAGTGACGTGGTGGGTGCACTACTAGATGTAGTTATTTATGGTCTCGACTGATAAAACAAAACTTAAGAACATGGTATGGCCGAACACTAAACTATGGCAGTGAATACCTCATTTATGCCATGTACAAGTGATGAAATAAGAAAACAATTCAAAAATAGCAATTTGCCTCACCTGGCCTATGACATCGATTGTGCTCCATGGAGAACGCACAAGAAAATTAAGAATTTTTGGAAGTTTTGAATTATTACTTCCAATGAACCACTTTAAAAAAGGCAGCAGAACTCCCGCCATGTCCAAAATGGACGTAAAAGAGTTTTCGAGTATCAATCCAGACACCTACAAAGCACGGATCACATGTGATGTCCAAAGCTTAGTACTATATTAGCATGAGTTAACACAACTAGAAAACCAAAAAAAATTCTAGAAAACAATAACTAAGATATGTAACTGGATTATACAACAGCAAGCATTTAAATCAATTAGATGAATTCTCCAGCAATGCAATTTACTGAAATGTGAAATTCAAAAGAAGAAAAGGTAAAGAAAATAGAGGAGCATAGCTGAAATGCATTACTTGACAATTGCATCAATCTTTTTCGTCTTCTATTTCTTTTCTTTGTTGATTAAATAACACAAAATGACAGACATGTAATATAACATGAATATTAACAAGGTTTAGCATATTCGACCATAAATAAATGCATATGAAAACAGAACATCAAATACTAGACAAATGTATACTGTAGCCACCAGTTTTCCCATGAACCTTATTCATGTTAGCACCTAGAGGAACCACAAACTGATATCTTCTAAAAAAAAATAATCAGATTCTCAAAGCATAAAGTGATGTTAGCACCAAGACAAAAAATAAAATAAAATTCAAAACAGCAACTAATACAGAAGAAACGCTTAGAATCAAAACTATATCCTCTGTAGGACGCTACAGCCTTGTCTCATAAAACAAAGAAAAACTTGATTTCCACCGCAGAGAACATAGAATAACATAGAAATAAACCTTATCAGGATTATTTTTAGTCAATAGAGCTCCAACTGCACCGCCCAGTGATCTTCCAAACACAACTATTCTAGACGTGTCAATGTCTGTTCTTTGACAAAGATGATCTAATGCAGCCTACCAAAGATAGAGAGCATACTGTTTCAGAACGTAGCTAGAATCCAAAAGGCAGGTACCGAGAGTTAAAAGGAAGAGCTAAAATAAATGTATACTTGAGCATCCTTTGTGATTCCATGTTGAGAAGGGTATCCATCACTTGCTCCATAACTGTTTAGATCACAAAGCTAACAAGTTTACACATGCACGGATCCAAGTCCAGAATATATGGAATAAATAATTTTTACAATCAGGAAGGAAATCTAATGTATAATTAGCAAATGCATACCCTCGGTACGAAAGCATGAACACATTGCAGTGTAACCTTTGTATCATTATGCGAACCATTTCAAGACGGTGTGCGATATCTGTAGGTTACTAGTTAAAGGCACTAGAAAGGAGTTTGGACTAAAACAGCAAAACAACAACAATAATAAGAAAGACAGATAACAACCTAATGGCAACTGAACCTAGACTAATAAGAAAGATGAAAAGGATACTTCCTGCGTTCTCCTGGAAAAACAAAATGGTTGGGCCTGCAATATCAACAGAATCGCCCCAAGTTTTCAGGAAAAATGAAATCAAGAAAAAGAAAACTTAGAAGGAAAGTAGCTATAACGACTCACACCATGCATATGAAAGTTCGAGAATGACAATTCACTTCACTCAGCTATATAGGAGAAACATGTTACCACGTATGGAGTTCATACACTAGCAACCAACTGAAAAATCAACCAAGTCTTAAAATTTTTGTGAAATTGATATATTATTATAGCATAAATATAACATTCGGCCTATAAAATCAACGAGGGATAGCATTTACGTAATTCACATCAAATTCATACCTACTTGAAGCTAAAATAAAGCTTTAAACACTGTAAATTTTTTTTTTTTTGAAAAATGGATATTAATTATATAATTGAAGTAAATCAAGAAATGTAATAGCTACAGATGCCATAACCAAAGTAACCTAAAATTGCATTTATTTGTATAGTATAGCAGATTAATGTCCACAAATCTCAAATTCTACTGCAAATAGTAAAGTGAAATAGAAGTAAATTAACAAACAAATCCTAACCAAATTAACGGGAAAAAAGATTAAGCAAGAAGACCTCTGCATTGAGGGAAAAGCTTGATGAACCAAGCGTGGAGACGGACACCATCAGAGGATGTAAGCCAAACATCTTCATAAAGGAGTCGGAGTCGGGCTGGAGAAATCGGGTATGATTTGGTGAGACCAGGTAATACTGGTACGTAAACTAACCTCTCTTGAAACGCCACGAGCAAAGCCATTCCTGCCACCACCAAGCCTCCAACTCCGTACAACAACGCAGCCACGTAGGACACCATTTCTTCACTTTTCTTCGTTGTTTGACTTGATCGTTGATATTCTTTTCCGAATTTTGGTTGGATTTGGCAACAAAATTTAATCGGAAAACCAAGAGGAGGAAAGTGAAATGCTGTCGGCTTCTTTGATCGCCGTTTGTTAATCTCTAACGCCGCGAATTGAAACTGTAAGTTATTAAATGAACAGTATGTGGTTTACGCCCTGGTAAAGATAGATTCGATATATAATCAAAGTAAATTAATTAATTAATACTGACCTTTACCTCCAAACCATGCCCTTAATTGTGAGAATTAAAATCTCAGGTCTAATAAATATGAAAAAATATTTAATATATAAAATAAAATAGATTGAATTTTTATTAAAATTAATAGATTTTATATTGATTGTAAAAAATCCAATGCATATTTATATACAGATTAATATCTTTGGATCTGTATTTAAACTAAATGATGATCAATTCAAAAAGCAATGCAGCTAGATTATTATTACAACTCGCAGCTGCTTATTAAATTATTTGCAGGATTTCCTCAGCATTAATATATTTAAGTTCATTTTAATCAAAGATTTATTTAAGCTAGAATTACATTATATGTATACTAATATTAATTGTTTTATTTATTTTTTATAATTATTTTTTAATATTTTTAATTTTAATAAAATATTGTTATTATAGATATCTATCTGGCATGGTTTTGGTTCGAAGCAGGAGAAGCTATTCATCAATTGACTATTATTATTCTCAAACTTGTTTTACAATTTATTTGGATACGATAATAATTCAATTAAAAGTTTGAGGAATATAATGAGAATAAACAAGCTTAAGGAATGAAATTGAGATAAATTAGGAATAAAACAAATGAGATTAAAAAGAGAGGTAGTTGTTGATAACTAATAACCAAGAAAATTTGCATTGAAGTATTAAATGTATACATAAAAGCTATTATGATTGAAATAAAAGGATTGAGGAATTTCTAATAAAAGAAAGAAAAACTTGCTATCATGAATGATTGATGATTGTTGAATCTGTCCAACAGTTTCTATTTTATTTGAATCCTTTGAGAAAATCATTTCTAAAATAACTGCTCTCCACGTCTTCTTTTGTAACTAGTAGCCATTGAAGAAAAACTGCATTGTTTCTTATTTCATTAACTGCCTCTTCTCATAAGTCTAGGCTATGTTTGGCATTAGATTTTGAATTAGATGTTAGATTAGTTTTTCGATTAGCTGTAGCTGTTAGCTGTTAGATTAGTTTTTAAATTAGTTGTTAGGTTAGCTGTTACACTTAAGTGTTTGGTATCATTTTTAACTTTT
>CANYBF011785318.1:0-14756 GCA_948192965.1 Dalechampia spathulata | reverse complement strand
TATTTATGAAATGAATATATGATGTTCATGTATAGATGTTATGAAAAAGTATTTTCATGATGTTATATTTATGATGAAATGAATACAAGAACTGTTATGTTACATGATATAATTATGATTATATTTTCCTATGTTATGTGTTAAAGCACCACTGAGTTATATACTCAGCATTCGTCATTTGATGGACGTAGGTTAAAAGATGGGTGGTGAGCACAGATTCCCAAAGCACCAATTCAGCAGGAGACTCTTTGAAGGTAAGGACTTGGAGTAGATTAAAGTTTCTAATTAAATTAATTAAGCAATTTAAAGTAATGTTAAGGTAGTAAATATGAAAATGTTATTTGGGACCAATACTTCTGCAAAGCTTAGATCGGTGCACAAACATTATAAGTATAAAAAAAATTTTATGCATCCCTTATAGAGTAATTAATGATTTCTATTATACGAGATCATTAATTATTCTACGGGAGCATGTCACACCTCCGAAAGGCATGACAAATCAAGTGACAAACATTTAACCCATGAAAGTAAGTGAGCAAGTTGGTCATTCAGTTAATATGTGTCCAACTCTACAAGAAGAGCATGTAGAACAAGTGACTGCAATATGGACATTGACTGGTTCATTGCAATGAGGATATGATTCAAACACATATAATTCAGGATGGCAAGATTATTATGGAATAAACGAGCCAGATTTACAAAGTTTTGAGGAAGAAATGTCAGCTTCAAAATATCATGAAAATTCAGGTATATGTCTTGAGGATATATTGAAATCATTTATTACTGATAACCAGCAGTTTCAACAGGTAACAGAGATCATATTCAGAAATTTAGAGAATCAAATATCTCAAATAGTGATCTCTTTAAATCAGTTGGAGTCTCAAAATTATTCATCTTCTCAGCAAAGGAGAATCCAACAGAATTCACTATTTTAAGCCATGAGCAGGATGTGAGTCCAAAGTTGGAAATCGATGAGCTTGAACAAAAGAATGAAGGGGCAGCAGAAGTTTTAGAATTTGTTCAACCTGAATTAATAGTGATTCAACCTCCTTTTCTGGAGAGATTAGAAAAGTTAGAAAAAAAAGGAACAAAATGAGATATTCAAGACTTTTTATAAAGAGCCATATTGGAAGAATAGGTGTAACAAAGATAAACCTTGGTTACATTATCATAAGTCATTCAAAGAATGATACAAGGCTCAGGAGTTCAACCAGGTTGCAGTTGCTCTGTGTAACCTCACTGCATTTGGATAAAAAAAAAAGAAAAAGAATAAGGAGTCAAGCTGGGACTTAAAACCAGAACTAAATTTATTTTTCCATTATTTTTTTATTATTTGTTATGCCCATAAGGTAGACCCGTAAGGTAGTATTCTGTTTTTGAGTCAGTTATATTACTCATAGGAGTCTTCTTCTACCTTTTAGATTTCGCAGATTTTAATCTGATTTTATTTTCTCTTCTTAGTTGCAGAAAAAAAATGAAGGAATGAGGTGGGAGTCCTTGGTTAAAACGCATATTTTTATTGCTAAGGAGGAAGACTTTTCTTTTATTTTACATTTTCTCTTTCCTTCTTTAAATTAAGGTATTAATGGGTAAATGGGTATTTATTTAATATTTTCACTTTTACCTTGTAGGACCCCTTCCTCTCAAAAGCTCTCAACTTTTCCTAAAAAGCATTCCCCCAAATTAGAAAACTAGGGATTCACGTCATACTCACTAGTAAGGGAAAAGATCAATTTGGTCATGTATGGTTACCATTTCCATTAAAGATGATGAAATCAAGAACACTGATGAGGATCATGAGAGTTTCACACAAGCTGGCCATGAAAAATTATTACTAAAACAAATAGAGAAAGCCATTGCAGAGCCAACAGAAGAAGCATCAATTATTGCAAGACTACAGTCATGGTGAAGAATTATTCTGCCAATTTTTAACTCATGGGCATTCAAAATTTTCAAGAATCTACGTTTGATCAAGTTTTTAATTTAAGAAATTTCCAGGTACGATTTCTTCTTTCTACTGCTGGAAATTGATTCTTGAATTATGAGCAATTAATTGAGAAAATTGGCTAGGAACAATTCTTTGATATTTAATGTGTTTATGAGCTGGTATATGGATTTTCTTTTATGCCACATTTTTAAAAGAACAGAAATTGAATTTTGTATGAGCTGAATGATTAATGTTAAATAAGTTTTCATATTTTGAGAATGAGTTTAATGTGGCTATTGGGCTTAATTAATTTATGTTTCTGTTGATTACTAGATTGAGCATTGAGAATTCCTGGTTACTTTTGATGATGATCTACATGTCCTTAGAAAAAAAAATGATTTTAGTTCTACCTATGAATTATATTTGCAGAGCCATTATTGAAAATGTCTGATTTATTGGGTTACTATTTTTCCCGTAGAGATAATTTGTGTAATATAATGTAGAGGTAGAATTGTTTTGTTTAAGGTACATTATTGAGAAAGGAAAATCTAGGTTGTTTTATTGCTTCTTAGTTTAATCAATTTTAGCAATTTTTAAGCAATTGATTTGAGAATGTGTTATTTCCCATTTAGCCATCTGGTTACAACTGTTTAATATTTACTTTCCCATCAGCTGCATAAGCTGTTTAATTTATTTTTGGATATGGTTAGTTTGATGGGTTTACTTGCAGAAATCTTGATTGATCATCAGGTCAACTACTTACAACATAACAAAATCTTCAGCAGTGGAATACTCATGTTCCATCATCCTCCTGGCAACTTTTATAGAATTAATTAGCAATTTATTATTACCAAAGTTATGAGATGTCCCAAATCTTTGTCTTTCATTAGGGAATATAATAGTAGACCTTTTGCAGCTCGATAAAAAACAAGCAATACCTGAACTTTCTACTTTATTTTTCTTATTTTATTCTAGCTAATTATCTAACATTGGGACAATGTTGTTTAAGTGTAGGGGTGTGTATTGTGCTATTGCAGGTGTTTATTGTGTTGTTGTTGAGTTGAGTTATATATTGTAGACCATATTTTGATGTTATTTGGTTCTTTGATCAAAATTTCTAAAATTTTTGCACACTTTATTTAAATTCTTTACAAGCAAGTTATTCTCTACCTTCTTTTTCTCAAAATTCTATCAATTGATTTTACATTATGACTTGATGATTGGAAATTTGTTGTCAAAATCAGTATTTTGCATATGATCAATTTTGAGAAATGATTTAGCTTGAGGCATGACTGATGGAAATTTTGAGTTATTAGCTATAATATGATACTATGCCTTAAAATGGAAATTGTATGACCAGCTTGTGGATATATGTCTAGTTTAATTCTTTTTATGCCAAGTATCCTTTCTCTTAAAATTATATGCAAACTAGGAAAAGAAAAAGAAAATAAAAATGAATAAAGTATGTGTATTACCAACATTGGCTGGTTCAGGTGGTACGACACTCGGACTCCTTAAGCACCTTGTGTACGGAGCCGTTGATGTTACGAGAATTTAACCCTTTTATAAGCCATATAGAAATTCAAACAAAACACATTTTATAAAAGGAATAAATACATTTACCTTTGCTAATTGGGTTAGGTGGTCAGACCTAATTCCTTTTAACCTAATTTTGGTGTATGAAGCTGTTAGCAAATGGAGAGTAACCCCATTTAGGGTTGATTAGATCTCAAACTATCAAAAGTTCCTATAAGTTTAAAATTTTTACAAAATAATGGTTATGCTGAATTGTATTGAAACAGGGTACTTGAAGCTTAGCAGCAACTGTGATTATCCTAAGCATATGTCTACTTGTGAAAAATATGTTGCTTGGACATGAATTATAAATAGTTGTTCATCGTTTTGTTTGCTAAAACCTTGAGATTTCTACCATGAATGTTGAGTTGTTAAACTATTTTAATGAGTTGACTATACTTGAATGCTGAGAATGATTGCTATTTTCTTGAATCTTGTTGCTTTGATGAATTAGTTTTGAATTTTATTTGGAGGAAGGGATTGAGAATGCTTAAGGGCAAGCATTATTCAAGCATTATTCAAGCATTATTCAAGTGTGGGGGTATTTGATCGAGCATCAAATTGCATGATTTTCATAGTAAAAATGGTTTATTTTAGGTAGATAATTTGGCTAGAACAGTTGGCTTGGTCTTGTTTTATATTTTTACAGGTAAAAATGGTGAAAAAGTGAAAAGATGCATAAAAAGGCATTTTTACCTCGTTTTTTATCAGATGACGAAAATACAAGGCCTATGACCATGGCTTATGGGCACAAGAAGGCCAAAAGCGTCTGGCACCTGATGACCGAGCTGATTTAGTTTTGAAATTTGAAATTCAGATAGAGATTAGATTAGATCAGATGATAGGAATATTATCTTAGTTATTTTATGTTTATTTTATTTTATTTTCCTCATTTCTATAAATAAGAGGATTTGTTCCTATTATAGAGGGGAGGAATTAACTAGAGATTTTGCAAATCAATTTAATTGTTCTTCCATTTTCATTTATTATTTTCTTTATTTTTCTTTATGTTTTATTTTTGTGTTGTACCTATGATGCTTGGCTAGGCATTTCTTAATTCCTAATCGGAAGCAACATAAAGTAATTCATTGAAGTTATGTGAGATCTAAATGTTTTTAATTCTAATGGTAAACTGTTATTCGCCTTAATTCTGTTTTTCATATAACTATTATTATCTTCGAATATGTGCGAAAGAGCTCGTCCCATGTGTTTGATTATAATATATTGCTATGTAAGTTGTGTTGATCTGAAATTGTCTCTCAACTTGCTAAAGTAGCAATCAAAATATTATTCAGCTAAATTGAGGTTTAATTATTTTATAAATATTGGTGATCTGGTTTGAACATGACGGAGCTGGTTCTTAAGTGTTAACTTGAGTTGGGTTTTTCTAGTCCTTAATGCGGTTTCTAGAAGACAAAGTGAGAGCTGGTTCCACAATGTCTATCTGGGAACTGGAATGATTGTAGAGAGCTGGTTCTTGGTCATTTTATAAATAAGGAAAAATTGGTACGTGCGAGGCTGTATTTCGGCGTACTATAACCGACTTAGTGATTTTACTCTTAGATAATTTATGAATTAATGATCGTGATTTTTCAATGAATTACTTGTGGCTTTTTGGTTAAGAAATTTCTCAAAATATTAATTTTTCTTCAAAATAAAATGATCTTCCCGTCTCTGTGGGATCAACATTTCTTCCACTACTGTAAATATTGTTAATTTTCTACATGGAAAGTAGGAATTAATTTGATGGTTTTGACACCCTATCGTAAGTTAAGTATTCTAAACCTCCTCATGTAGATAAACTCATAAAAGAAATTGAGCCCTCAGAATGGAAAGATGAATTTAGCAGAGAACTGCAGGAACCACTATGTCCAATTGAAAAAGAATCTAAGGATGAAAATCTTAAAAGATTTGAAGAAATACCTAAGGAAGCAATTCTTTAAGAGAACATTCCAAGTCTTTCAAAAAATAAAGGGAATACTTCTGGTCTTAACAAAGAAGCTTCTAAGAAACTTCATGAATTCGCATTAAAAAATAATGTAAAACATCGTAAGATGAATCTTAAAAGAGATGATATTATAACAACATGGACATGAATAGTTAAGAACTTTCAAATGAAGCCTCTTGGTTGTATTCAAAGCTTAATTAAAGGCTATCTAAGATGAATTATAATTATCTAAAATATGCCATTAAAACACTATTGAATACATTAAAAATCTTGAAAGAAAGCTTGGTCCCTATACAAGGGATGAAGAAAAATTCCTAAATAAATTTTCTGAGAGAGAAAATCTTTTGTAAAAAATGAATCAATATCTTCCTAGAGATATCAAGTATGTTATTGGTAATAAGATCATTAATTCAGTAAACTACTTGTTTAAAGCATGCTCTACGTTACACCCATATATCCATTTTTAACCATATGGATGGCTTAGTCTTAAAGTGGAGGCAGAAAGAGCAGTGGAGAGTTTTAAGCTTATGGATGCTAACCTTGTCAACTTATTAGAAATTAGTTTAGATTATCTATGTAAAGATCTACAAAGTATTGTAAAGGTAGTATTAAACAAGTTAAAGAGAAAGTCTAAGCTTGTTACATTTCAAATTGCTAATATAATACTGGATATGAGGTAGATGGAACTCCTAAGTATTCATAATAGTTATAGGATCTACATCTAGTCTTAATTCATAAATTGATAGAGCCTCAAAAGCATTATAAGGATAACATGAGAATAAAATGGAGGATGTATGAAGAAGGAAAATTCAATAATGGTGGTTATTAGTGACAGACAAGAAATAATGTGAAGCTTTTATTGTGGAGGCTTAGTGGATCTAGTCTATAATAAGGTATATGTTTTTGTTTATGCTAAATATTTATGTTATATGTCTATGAAACACTTCTTATAACAAAGAAGTTAAGGGCCTAAAAGAAGGTCAATAATTTATATTTTGCTTGTAGGAATGTATGTACCATTCTTTTTGCATTGTGATACTATGTGTAAATTATTATGGTTATTATGTGTATTTGATGTCCAATAATTATCCTCATTAAGATTGCTTTCATTTATATCATGAAGCAAGTAATAATGCAATAATATGATTATTGAATTCTATTATTAATCATATTAATTCCTTGAGTATAGTTGTAGAATCATTGAAAAAAACATAAAATATTTTCATAACACTTGGAAGAATTCCTTAAATGGTATGAGAGCCTTCGTTTTAATTAAGATTGAAATAATTCCTAGACTTTTTTGAAGAATTGAAAATGAAGGATTAAATTATCAAAAAGAAAAGTTTAGGTATCAAATAATTTATAAAGACTTTTTTATGCCTTTTTCATATATATAAATAAAAATAAAAATAAAAAGAAAAAAGAATCTTAAATAGCAAAATAAGCAATGGGAGTGATGATTTCAAATAAGGATAAGAGTGGACCACATTAGATTGAGAATTTAAATTGAAAATTGTATTATTTATTTCTTTAGTCCGTAATTTTTAAATTTTACAACAAAATTATATGTAATAATATATTCTTTTATCACATTTGGATCCCCTCAATATGAAATTTGTAGTAATAATACATTTTTGGTTATAAGAATAATTGAATTTATAATTTTTTTACTTATATCTTGATGATTCTAAAAAGCTTGATTTACTTTTATATAAGATTGAATTTTTGATATTTATCTTAACTTATAAACTGATCAAATTTGCTTATAAATTATGAAATAAATTACTCACATTTACTTGAAACAATTCAACTATTTATAATTTAAGCATATAAGCTAAGAAAATAAGTTTGGAATATTTTACTTTTCATTTTGGAACTTATAAATACCTATGAGTTAGTTTGATAAAAAAAATTTAATTGTATTGTCTTTAACTTTAAATAATTATTTTTCTTTCTATTTTTTATTTTACCACCTTATTTTAATATATAAGTTTATTAATTTATAAAAATTTAATAAAATCTAATGTGTATTATATGTATTATATGTTTATATATATATATATATATATATATATATATATATATATATATATATATATATATATATATATATATATGTGTGAAATTAAAGTTTTAAAATTTAATTTAAATAAATTTTAATATGATTATAGTAAAAACTGAATATGATTTATTATATAATAAAATAGCTGATATTTTTATTAATTATTTTAATAATAATTTTAATTATACAACTTCATCTCAGATACTTATTAATTTTTTAACAAATGTATAAATATTTATATTTATTAATGCTTATAAAAAAATAAAATTAACTTATATACTCATCATGCTTATAAGACTATTTTCTTCATCCAAGTTAAACTCCTCTTATGCATCTAATCAAATTGTTTTTATAGAACTATTTATTTAAAAAAGGTTGGATTTAAGTGATATATGTGTTAGTATAAACTATGATGATTAGCAAAAGGCATAATTTTTTATATTCTAATTTAACAAATATAAAAAATTTAAAAATTTTGAACAATTTAAAATGAGGTTATTTATTTGAAAATAACATATTTATCCTTTTATTTAATACATACATATAAAAAAATTATAATCACCATTAAATGATCATTCCTGTCACACCCAGCCCATACCTGGAGTAACATGCTCCCGTAGTATATACAACGACCTTCCATTTGGAAAACCGTGGTATACACTACAAGGGATACGTAAGTGTACATCAAAAGATGTCGTATGGGGACAACACGTAGTATGGTGGTGGAAAGGTTGCAGCATATGGAAATAAAACCTGGATTTAATACATTCAATGGATAAACAAGTTTCTTTTATAAAATTATATTCATTAATATACAAGGGTTTATACAATCACCACCAAAATACACATGACTACTATCAATACAATATGTACAAGCTACAAGAGAACAACAGGCTAAACTAAAAGGAGCACGCCCGCCTGTCCAGGACCACCTCGAGAATAGGATTGCAGCCGAATCCAACTCCCTGCTGACACGAGCAATCACGACTTAGGGCCCTCGACTGTAGGCTCAGAACCTACGTCCATCAATTAATAAACGTTGAGTATAAAACTCAGTGGTACTAGTAATCACATAAATACGTAACCTATCATCAACATATAAACATATCAGAAATCAAACACTTAGGATGCAATGTCATGCTTGCAACCCCCTTTTCCCTTTCTTTTCTCTCTTTTTCCGTACTGTGCACAGTTTTCCACCATGCTGGGTCCCTGTATGTACCGATACTCAACTCCTGAAGGAGGGCAACTATTATTCGAGTCTTTAAACCCCTTTTTCCTCTATGTCTCGAGACTCAACTTTCATAGGAAGTAATATACTATATGATTCCATTATGGAATCCTGTAATATATGACCCAGCATGCCTTATTCCTATTTTCTCTCACTCTTCCTTTCATTCACAGTCCCTTATGTCATGGTTATGCCTATACACAATGATATAATAAGACATATACAAGCAGGGCATAACATATCAAACAATCATCGAGCTCACATCATAAACACATAGCTTATATGGGAAACAGATCCCCAATCATCAATCTCTCGATTGTACTAGGCCTAAAAGCACAAGAAGAAGTAAATAAAGCTCCTGGTATAAGCTAGCACTATCGCATACAACTAGCACAAACCTGTAGGAAACTACTTCTAGCGTCTAAATCCGTAGACCAATCTCTAAACTCACTTCTTCAAGCTCTCACAGCGTAAAAACAAGAAAGCGGGTTGAATTTTAGGGGTTAGGGACGTTTAGGAAGGGCTTAGAGGAAGAAGGGATAAGAAAAGTCAAAGAAAAGTCTAAGTTTATCCTCTTAAAAATGAGGTTTTAAGCCGTGTATGGCTGTACCAAATTCCGCACGCCTGTACCAAACTTAAAATCCTGATGCCCTGTTTTCCTGCGAGCAACCGTACAGCTGTACGTCAAATGGTACGCCCGTACCACCCCAATTTTCCTGAAAAACCCATTTTCCTGTGTGTTACGGTACCGCCATACAACCTCTTGGTGTGCCCGTACCGTCTCCAAGAAACTTGGTATGCCCATACAGGTATCCGTACGCCCGTACCGCCACCTATAAAACCACAATAAAGGCTCCACTCAGCCTTACTCACCCTGTACCTGCTGAAAACACTTCAAAACAGTCCTAAACACAATCAAATCATTATCCCTCATCCAACCAAGAAGTCACGCTTCCCAATAAGGTGACAGCATCATAAGCACAACCATAATCGATAGTATATATCCATATATACATACATACATGCATACGATCAATACCGAGAATACATCACAACAATATAACATGGTATAACAGAACACATATGCATACAAACCTCTATACGCATACCAGACATGTCACTCACATGGATGTGACAATTCCATCATTATATTACTCCATTATTATTGTTAGTTATTATTATTATTGTCATTGATAACCATCATTAACAATCATCATCATGATAATTATTATTTCTAAATTTTTATTCAATATTTTATCCAATGATGAATATATTATTAATCTTACAAGCCAAAATCTTCTAATTTCTTTAACTTTTTCAAGAAAAGATTTTAAAATAAACATATGTTAGTAACTTTTCAAAGAGTTACTAATGCAAACTTTGTTGGAAATAAAAATTTTCATTTTTCTCACATTGAAATGCCATGAATTTTTAACTTGTGACTTTCCTACAAATAATATAAAGTTTTGTTTTTAAAAGGATTGAAAATAGTTAAATATAATTTTTTATATCCTTTACTATTTTTGAATTTTAGTTAAAGTTTTTAAGTAAAAATTTAAAATAATTTCTTAAACAATTTAGAGTTAAAAGTTTATTCAAAATTTTATTTTTTTAACAATTCTTACATTGTTTTCTCAAAATTATTTTCTTAAAAAATTTAAAATTTCAAAATATTTTTGATGTTAACAAATAATTTATTTCAAATTTTTATGTTTTTCCTATTTAAGGTTGGTATGGTCGTACTGCTAATGAGTATAGTCATACCACTAATGGGTACAGTCGTACCACTAATGGGTACAGTTATACCGCTAATTGGTACAAGCATACCATGAGTTTTTAAGCCAAAAGCAAAGTTTATTTTATTTTGTAAAAGGTTTTATAAGGGCATACCATTATGGATGTATGATCGCACCAAAGTCACTGCCTAAACTTGGCCTTTCAAGTGTATCCTAAATTTAGTACTTGTATTACTGTATCCATTAGGTATATGGCCATACACAACTTTAGGCATTAAATCTTTAATCTTACTTAAAAGACTTACAATAAAACTATTTACATTAAATGCTAAGAATAACAAATTCCTCAAGAAAGAGAAGCATATTTAAGAGTAAGAGTTCATTTCCTCAAGTAACTTGAATCTTGAGCTATTGAACACACTCTCTCTTTAATTACTCTTGTCTACTTTTAACTTCATTAATTACTCATATTTGATTAATTTCTCTTACGTTGTTACATGGAACCTAATGAAAAATATGCCATAAACCCTTCCGCACACTAAGGTATAGCTCTAATGGAAGAATAAATCCCCGCCCTATTGAACCCTCAAACTATAGAGTAAGGAAATGCAAATGATAAGGCTATGGAAGAAGAGAAAATGCCATAATTAGATTGATAAGTTAACCTTAATTCCTAATGCAATTAGAAGAAAGAAAATCCTCACTCTCATTCTAAAAACATAACACATTAAAACCATGTAACCAAAAGGTAATTTTCTTGAATAATTTGAAGTTTCTTTTAAAGGTTACAAAAGCTCCTATTTATAATAGTTTCTAATCCTAGTCCTTCAAGGATATGGAAGTTTAATCCAAGGAGGACTTGGCTAACCTATTCCTACTTTAACTTAGAAGATAATAAATAAAAATAAAGCTAATATTACATGGAAATTCATGCAAGTCAATTATACTAAGAATTGGCTTGTCTTCTTTTCCTTATTAGGTTATCAACAGGCTTAACTTATGGCTCAGCATGCTTAACTCTTTCATAGGGTTATAAAATAAGGCTATGGCTTTATAATTAGACCCAAATGGCATACTTTAGGCTCCCTTATCTTCCAAACTTGCCTTAAGCAATGTTATGGCCTTAGGCGCCCCTTTAAGCTCTAATATAACACTTTTAAAAGGCATGTTATTGTAGCTCCATTGTTATTTGCTCTTGAATGAATAACTTTATGGCTGCTTTATATTTATTGGCTCGTGACCTTGTAACCGGACCACTGGAATAGTTAATGGTTCTTTCTTTAAGCTCCCTCTATTCTCTTAAACTCCATGTAGATCCATATCATTTCCTCCTTCCTCAAAAAGATTTGTTCTCAAATCTACATCCATATCAAAGGATAACAAGTCACTAACGTTGAAAGTAGTTGAAATCTCATACTTACCAAGTAAGTCAATCTTGTAGGCATTATCATTGATATGTTCCAACACTTGGAAAGGGCTATCCCCCCTTGCATCTAGCTTGGTTCTTCTTTGCTTTGGGAACCTTTCCTTTAATAAATTTACCCAAACCTAATCTCCAGGTTTGAATATCACTTGCCTTCACCCTTTATTTGCTCTTTCAGCATACTTTTTATTCTCTTTCTCTATATTTACATAAGCCTTTTCATGCATCAATTTCACCAATTCTGCCTTTCTTTTTCCATCTAAATTAGAAAGCTCATGTAAAGATAAAGGAGATAAATCCAAAATAGTTAGTAGATTAAAACCATACATAAGTACGAATGGTGAAAATCTTGTGGAAGAATGAATGCTTCTATTATAAGCAAATTCAATAAAAGGTAAGCAATCCTCCCATGTCTTGAAGTTTTTCCATATTATAGCTTGAAGCAATGTCCCTAAAGTTTTATTCACTACTTCAATTTGTCCATCTATATATGGATGGCAAGTTGTTGAATCAAGCAACTCAGTTTTAAGCTTACCCCATAAAACACGCCAAAAATATGAAATGAACTTTGTATCTCTATTAGAAATAATGGTGTGTGGCACCCTATGTAATCTTATAATCCCCTTAAAGAATAGGTTAGCAACATGAATAGCATCATCACACTTATGACAAGCAATAAAGTGAGCCATTTTGCTAAACATATCAACTACAATGTATATACTATCTCTACCTCTCCTAGTTCTTGGTAATCCAAGCACAAAATCCATAGATATATCAGTCCAAGGTGAGCTAGGTACAAGTAAAGGCATATACAAACCATGAGGCATAAACTTAGATTTTGCTTGTCTATATGCGATACAAGCATTACACACTCTCTCAACATCCCTATGCATATGAGGCCAATAGAAGTGTTCATTTAGTATATCATAAGTCTTATGTACCCTAAAGTATCCTATCAATCCCCACAATGAGACTCTAACATAAGCAAATCACACATAGAACATTTAGGCATACAAAGTTTATTACCCTTAAATAAAAAATCATCATGCCTATAGAATTTATTAAATGCTCCATGTTCACATGTCATATATTCATTGCTAAAATTAGCATCATCAATATATAGACCCTTAATGTGTTTGAATCCAACTAACTTTCAACTAAGGGTAGAGATCAAGGCCTACCTTCTTGATAATGTATCAACCATAATATTTTCCTTTCCATGCTTGTAGTAAATCACATAAGGAAATTGCTCAATGAATTCAACTTACTTACCATGTCATTTATTAAGCTTCCCTTGTCCCTTTAAATGCTTAAAGGATTCATGATTAGTATGAATGACAAACTCCTTGGGAAGTAAGTAGTCTTGCCACACCTCCATAGCTCAAACTAAGACATACAATTCCTTGTCATAGGTTGAATAGTTGAGTTGAGCTCCTTTTAACTTCTCACTAAAGTAGGCAATTGGCTTCTTTTCTTGCATAAAACTACTCCAATTCCCACACCCAAAACATCATACTCAATCTCAAAAGTTTTATCAAAGTCAAGAAAGGATAAAATTAGGGCTGAAGTCAATTTCTCCTTTAATGTGTCAAACACATGCTGTTGTGCTTCCCCCTATTTAAAATTGACTTCCTTCTTCACTATCTTTATGACTAGTGCTACAATTGAAGAGAATTCTTGCATAAATCGCCTATAAAAGCTTACTAAGCCATGGAAGCTTCTTACATCAATCACAGTCTTAGGCATAGGCCACTCTTTTATAACCTCAACTTTCTCCTCATCAACTTTAATTCCTAGTGCACTTATAATAAAATCAAGAAACACAAGTCTATCTATACAAAAGGTGCACTTTTTAAGCTTACAACTTTTCCTCCCTTAAAGTTTGTAAAACTAGCCTATCATACTCAATGTGTTCCTCTAGAGACTTGCTATAAATGAATATATCATCAAAATACACAACTATAAATCTCCCTAAGTATGCATGCAATACATGGTTCATAAGCCTCATAAATATTTTAGGTGCATTAGTTAGGTAAGGATAAAATCAGGGCTGAAGTTAATTTCTCCTTTAATGTGTCAAACACATGCTATTGTGCTTCCCCCCATTCATCTCCAGGTTTCATCCTAATTTGATGATATCCACTCATTAAATCAATTTTAGTAAAGTACAGAACCCAATGCATCCAACATATCATTAAGTCTAGGGATAAGGTGCATATACTTTACAATGATTTTGTTGATTGCCCTACAATTAACATACATGCACCATGTGTCATCCTTTTTAGGCACTAATAAGACTCAAACAGCATAAGGACTCATGCTCTCCTTTACTAATCCTTTTTCTAAGAATTCATCCACTTGCCTTTACATCTCCTTAGTCTCCATAGGATTACTTTTATAGGCTGGTCGATTAGGAATGGTAGAGCCAGGAATAAAGTCAATTTGATGTTCTATGCCTCTTAAAGGTGCTAATTCATTAGACATCTTATTTTGAAAGATATCAATAAATTCTTGCAACATTGAAACAAAATTAAAAGGCAAATCTATTAGTGTATGCTTTAGAGCATCATGTGTTTTTGTACCATACGTTTTTCATTAATAAAGGCATTATTCATTATATAGTACAATGTTTTAGATGAACTTGTTTTACTTGGAGTATTAAACTATATATTGAAGTCCATGATCTTGGCCCAGTGCAGAAGAATCCATAACGAGTTTATGGAATGAGATTCTTATTGTATGCAAATGTTCAATATCTAAATCTCCCTGATCATAGTATTAATAAGAATGGACATTATTAGTATGGGAAGATCAGCACATATTACACTTCCAATTTGGGGATGATTCTCATTCA
>CANYBF011785212.1:0-10264 GCA_948192965.1 Dalechampia spathulata | reverse complement strand
ATAATTACATTAATATTATGTTAATTAATATTAAGCCATCCATTTTTCAAATTTAATAAGATAATTACATAAAATATATTATAATCTTATTTAATAATATACTAATCATAATTAATATAAAATAATACATTAATTATAATTAATAAATTTATTTTGTACAGTAATTTATATTAAAAAATTTATTTTATTATTTATATTTGTTAAATTAATTTTTATATTTATTTTTGATAATTTTTAAAAAGTAATTAATGATAAATTAGTAGTATTTATCTTTGAGTAAAATTTAATAAGTAATAAATGTAAATAAAATTAGTAATTTTTAACAAATAGAAATAAAATGAGTAGTATTTATATTTGAATAAAATTAGTAGTTTTTAACTTTGAATAAAATTTAGTAGCTAACAAATACAAATAAAAGGAGTAGTATTTATCTTTAAATTATGCATTAATTTATATTTTAAATTTATTAATTTTAATAGTGATATAATATACTAATCATAATTAATATAAAATAATACACTAATTATAATTAATTTATTTTTTTTGTACATTAATTTATATTAATATTTTATATTTATTTTTAATAAATTTTAAAAATAATATTTATATTCATGTAAATTTTAAAAAATAATATTTATCTTCATACAAATGTTAAAAAATAATATTTATCTTTGAATTAAAATTAAAAAAGTAATATTTATCTTCATATAAATTTTTAAAAATAATATTTATCTTTGAATTATTAAAATTAAAAGGGGAGGGGTAGACTTGTATTTTCACTCCCCCCCTCCCTCTTTTAATATATATATGATATGATATGTGATATATATGATATGATATTTATATCCAAAGAGGGAACATGTAATCAAGAAAAAACAAGTCTCCTCGGGTCAATTTCAAATTCTCAATCAACTTCTATAGAGAGTGCAAATTACCATTAAAAATTAGCAAAGTAAGAATTTTAGAGCAAGATCCAAAAAGTCACCAGTGCCATTAAGAATATCGATAAAGTTTTTAAATTAATTATAGACTTATTCTATTTAGATAAATATTCTTACTTTTCCACGTAATATATTTTCATGTGAAAAATATTCTCTATCCTTGCAAAATTGATAAACATACTTTCATTTTTTTATTTATGTTAAAGTATAATGTAGCTAATGTGCTAAATCTCCATGTAATAGGAAAACGCAAAATAAATTTGATGAGAAGAATCAAAATCAAAAACCTTGTAGGAACTGAGAGAGGGCTTGTTGAAATAATAAATTTGTTAGGTGAGGTTTGAAAATTATTGTATGGTGTGTTAGGTGAGGTTTAAAAATTGTATTGAAAATGTATGGTGTGTTTTTTTTGGTTGAAAGGTAAATATTTTATAACCAAGAAAACTCTATACAAATTTTGAGGGGCATACCCCTACAAGCAATACAAAGATATCAAACAAAAGCAAAACCAAAAAAAACAAACAAGGCCTCAATTGGCCCCCAAATCAATGCTTTGGTTTGGGTAAAGCCTGTACAAAATTCTGTATACATCTAACTGTATCCTAACCACTATGTCTTTGGTTGTATGCTTGTGCCCCTCGAAAACCAAGGCATTTCGACTCCTCCAAATCCCATAGATAGTTGCTGTGAAAGCTATTCGAAGGGCCTTGGACTTCATTCTCCGTCCTCTGTGGTCATGAAAGAAAACTCTGGCCGCCCTTCCAAGAGTGGATAGAGCCCCCCGTATGCCAAGCCACCTGCAAATGGTGCGCCAAACAGAATATATCTCCTCGCAGGAGAAGAATAAATGCTCAGAATTCTCAGGTGCCTATTTACAAAATACACAAGAAGTATCCCGGTTAAGAAAACCCAGCCGCTCCAATGTGGGGAGGAGATCGCGAAACGCCAACCAAGAAATAAAGGAGAACTTGGGAGGGATGTAGTTTGCCCATATCACTTTCGGCCAAGGCCTGTTTTCAATGGCTGTCCGAAGCTTGTGATAGACTGTTCCTGCTCTCAACTTACCATTGACAGAGGTTCGTTCAAGCTCCTCTAGAACTGCGTTTATACTTCCCCATTTCAGCACCAATTTGCTCCTGATAGAAGCCAGCCTTTTAAAAAGAACCGAGTCTCTACTATGTGGGCAGAAGTCCCAGATATGCCGATCCTTAGGGTAGAACCCGTGAACCCATAACACCCACAAGGATGCTTTATTACGGTAAATGTCCCATAAAGTTTTCAGGAGCAGAACCTCATTCCAAGTGCCAAAATCCTTGAGCCCAAGGCCTCCCTCTGTTTTCGGAACACACATGTCGAGCCAAGCTACCTTAGCCATTTTTGAACCCCATAAAAATTTTCGGCACATAGAAGTGATACGGCTCAACACAGTAGCTTGCACGGGTAAAACTTGGAGCCAGAAACCAAGTACCCCAAAGATGATGGATTTAATCAAAGTCAAGCGACCAGCATAAGAAAGTGATCGGGAGGTCCATGCAGTGAAGTAGTTACTAACCGTGGCGAGGAGACCGTGTAATTCGCTTGCTTTAAGGGCCATAGGAGAAATCGGAATCCCTAAGTACCGAAAGGGAAAACTGCCCATCTTCAGTTGTGTGAGTTCCTGGATACGGTTTTGCTCTGAAGGATTGACGCCTGCCAAAAAGAGGGAGGACTTGGCAACATTAATACCCAATCCAGATACTTGTTCAAAAGCCGTAAGAGCTGAATGAAGGATGCGAACAGATTTGTATTCCCCTCGGGCAACCAAGAGAAGGTCATCAGCAAACAAAACATGAGAAATATGCCTCCCACTACATCTAGGGTGAAATCGAAAAAAACTGCTTCTAGTTCTCTTGTTCAAAAGCCTGGAAAAATACTCCATGTAGATAAGGAAGAGATATGGAGACATCGGATCACCCTGTCTCAGCCCCCTTTCCCCTTTAAAAAAACCATACGAGAACCCGTTCACAACGAATGAGAAAGAAGTCGACGTAACACATTCCATGACCCACCGTATGAACCTATCAGGAATCCCTATGCCCTCAAGAGCTGACCGAAGGAAGGTCCATGAAACAGTATCATAAGCTTTTTTGATATCCACGTTTATCAAGCATCTAGGAGAGACTCGCTTCCTGGCATATCCCCTGATTAATTCCTGAACCAGCAGGATATGGTCGACCATTCCCCTCTCGTCAATAAAAGCTGCTTGAGCTTTGCAAATGCAGTCTCCTAAAATCCCAGAAATCCTGTTAGCAAGTATCTTGGCAATGATTTTGTACACCACATTCACACAAGAAATAGGATGAAAATCGGCAGCTGTGCGATTATGCTGCTTCTTCGGGATTAAGCAAATCAAAGTATGATTGATCTGTTTCAATAACTTGCCTGAATGGAAAAATTCCAATACTGCTTCTATAACCAATTTCCCCACAACTTGCCACTGGTGTTTAAAGAATAAGGCAGTGAAACCATCAGGCCCTGGAGCCTTCTCATTTCCCAGAGGAAAAAGGGCTTCCTTCACTTCTGAAACAGAAATAGCTCTAAGAAGATGAATCTGGTCTTCTAACGAAACCTTGGGCCCTGCCTCCCAAACCTGAGCATCCATTGCTGCTACCGGATAACTATTACCAATCAAGTCCTTAAAAAATCCAAGTAAAATATCCGCCACTTCCTTCCTCGATCCCATTCTAGAGCCATCTTCTTTAATTAGGTGCCGTATGCCATTCCTGGTAACCTGCTTTTTGAACATGGCATGAAAAAATTTCGTAGAACGGTCCCCTTCCGAGAGCACCTGGCCTTTCACCTTTTGCTTATAGAACCTGTATTCCGCATCCTCTAGGAATGAAGCTTTCTTGCGGGTTGCCTTGACTTGATCAATGAGGTCCTCATTTTTTGAATCTAAAATGAGACGATCACTAAGACACTTGAAAGCTTCAGCTGCTTTTTTAGCCTTTTCCGAAATGTTACCAAAGCCCTCTCTATTAAGATATCTCAAGGGATACTTTAGGTTTCTGAGATTCCTACACAGCTGATATTGTTTCGACCCTACAAAATCAGTTCTCCAAGAGTTTGATACCACTGTGGAAAAATCAGGATGTTGGGTCCACATATTGAAAAATTTAAAGGATCTCCTGCCCTTCCAATGCTCTCCTCCTATCTTGGTAATAACCGGAACATGATCTGAAAAATGCTCCATAGGTCTAAAGTCCGCCGTGCAATGGATGCCCGCTTCTCTCCATTTAGAGCTGTTCATTACTCGATCCAACTTTGCCCATTTGCGGGCTCTATTCCAAGTAAAAAAATTACCAACAGATTGTACGTCTTCCAAACCCAGGCTGCATCGGAAATCTATGAAGTCTTGTATAAAATAAGTGGTTGAGTTGGATGAACCCAGCCTTTTATTGTTATCCGCCACACAGTTAAAATCTCCAACAATTATCCAAGCTACATCCGAATCCTCCATAAGCCTAGTGAGCTCTTCCCAAAGTTGTCTTCTCTTAGAAACACTATAGAGACCATAGACCACGATCGCTTGAAACCTCAATCCCATTACTTGACATGTGATCCAGCAAGTAACAAACTGTTTCGCAATAGAAAGGATTTCACATTTATCCAATTCTGTGTTCCAACACAGCAAAATTCTACCTCCTGGGAGCAAATCAAAATTAGTGATATAAGACCAACCATGCAGTCGGTTAGAGACAAATCTGGCAGCCGATACTTGGTTAAGTTTCGTTTCCAAAAGACAGCAAAAGACTATTTCCTCCTCCTTAATAAACCGGGTGACTCTGCTTTGAGAAGGAGAAGAACAGAGTCCCCTAATGTTCCATGATAGGATCTTCATGGTGCCCTACGGGCAGAATGATCTTCAGTTTCCTTTTGTTCACCCCTTAATCCCGTCAAACTACCATCCGTTCTGTTACCGATCCCTTGAGAGTTCAATTGAATTTTACCCCTCTGTCGCCTACGACCCTTGGAAGGAGTGATCCAGTTTCCCTCCAACTCGGAGTTCCTCACTTCCATTTCCTCCTCGCTAGACTCTGACTCCTTTCTATTGTTTCCATCAACTTCCTCCCTATCAGAAATAGTCGTGGTCTCCGTGCCCTTATTCGAATTATCATCCACCCGAACCGGTCGTATTCTTTTGATAGTCCGTAAAGGTAGATTCTTCCCTCCCCCTTCATTGGACGCTGTTGTTAGCCCTTGAGCAACCGACTTCTGTTTAGGATCCTGACCTCCCAAATCATACTGAGGAACGTCAGCACTGACAAGTTCAAGTGTTAGGTGAATGTTAGGTGTGTAATTTTTATAATGTATATTAGATAAAATGTTATGTGTGTTTGTGTGGTGTAAGTTAGTATAAATACCCCATTCCATTGTGAGTTATAGCATATCACAAAATAAGAAGTAAAGCTTCTCTTGAGTGTTGAGTGTTGTTGTGAGAGTTTTGAAATGAGAGTTTTTTGAGTTTGTTGTAAGAGTGATGAGTTTGTTGTAATAAGAATTTTATAATTCTTCTTGCAAATTTGTTTTAGTGTTAACAGGGCTATGATGGTATTAACAAAACCTTACAACCACCCCTGCTCCTTGGTTACGTTATTGCTTAAGATGACTTAAGGATTCGGTCAATTGCATTGAATGATGAACGAAATCTTGAAGGTTTATCATTCTTATTCCAGTCAGCCACAGACACAGGCCATGGTCTCCAAATGCATATTCCAAATTTTTCCTAAATGTTAATAACTATGTCTCAATGAAACCCATTCAAGTCCAAGTCTATACCGGTCAATTTCAGATTCTTAATCAACTTTTGTGGAGAATACAATTTATTGTGGACAATATAGTAATGGTAGGTCCTTCATGAGTAAGAATTTCATCCGCCATCAGCATCAGTGCTCTGAAAATTTTGCTTTGATAATTGCATTCTATTGCGTGCAGTAAGGTAAATGAAATGCATCTTCCACCTCTAATGGATGAATCAGTTATAACTTGGAATTTTAGGACAACATTTCAAAAAAGTCACCATTGTCATGAAGAGGATCGATACATTTTAAAATTAATGCACATGTCATGAAGAGGATCGATACATTTTAAAATTAATGCACATGCCTATCTCATTCAAAAACATATTAATTACATATTCTATTTGTTCTTTTTAAAAGAATACTTTATTTATCTAAAATCAACAGTTCTTTTACATATTAAATCTTCATTGTACCATTAATACCAATTACATCAACATAATTATGCTATAAAAATCAATATAAGTTATTTTGTATATTGAATTATGCTATAAAAATCACGTCAACATAATTTTGCTTTGATAATCGCATTCTGTATCAGCTAACCAGTTTATTGCATTAAACATGAAATCTTAGACCAAGGTTCAATAAAGTCGGCATTGGCATTAAGAGGATCCAAAAAATCATCACGCATGATAACCTAATAGCAAGCATGTTAGGACAAGTCTGCAATTTTATCAAACCATGGACAAGTCTACTCCAATCAATTCCAGATTATCAATTAACACAATTCCCAGTGAAAAAAAATAATAGCATCAGTTGATTGAAAACTCATGGAACAATGTATATTCTGAATTTTCTACATAGCATTTTCTTTGCATTCCTTCACAAAGAACGTTCTTCATTGGCCATCAGCATCCAACTCCTCAGCTTAAAGAAATCACACCATGAGGACAATAGTAAACAAAAGAAAAGAAAAGTATCAAGACTCGCTCTAACAAAAGGAAAACATCAACTGGACATTACATATTTTCATTTTTCATTATACACAAATCACGTCAACATAATTATGCTTTAAATGTCTATATCCTTTATTTAGATCTTTTATTCAATCTATATTAATATAAATTTTGTTCATGTTTACACATAGATCAAGTATATAAAAACACTGCTACAAGGATTTTATTTGTAAAAAATATAAAATGCTATTGCAAATCCTTAAGTATTGTTTGGAATATTAAACATCAAAATTAAGACTTAAGATCAAACATCAATTATGATTCTTGATAAAAAAAAATTAAAATTTCACAAATTTCACTACAATTTAAAATGATTCTTACTAGTGCAGGTCCTCCACTAGTAAGTCTTTTCATTGACCAATGTAAGTTCCATGTCATTTCATATTGCATTTATTCATGTTTCAAAATTTCATGATTAATTAAATGAAAATCTCATCATCAATGTGTTTCTTGATCTGATAATTTAATAAAAATGAATCAAAATTTACTATGGAATAACATATAATGAGTTGATTGCATCACTCGCATGATCCATGCTATGGAAGTGAAATTAATTTTATCATCAATGAAATTATAATGAGTAAATACGTACTAACATTATCTCTTTAAAATGCATGATGATGGATAATATTATTATTCAACTGAATGAAAAAATGGTAAAAAAAACTTACAACATTTAAATTAACTATAAAATGATTTTGTATTAAGCACTGATTTTTTTAAAAATCGATATTAAAATAATTATTTACTTTATACTTAGCATTATGATAACAATAGTCATGTTTTTATATTTTTCCTTTCTATTTAAAAATGATTATCTTTTTTTGGTATTGTATTCTCTATTCTTTGATTTTCTCATGTGTAAATTTAGCTTAAAGGGGTAATTTATTATTAATGTTTATACATAATTTTTTTAAAAAAAAATTTGAGATTCAATACATCAAGTTCAACTTTCTATTAAAAGAAAAAGGAAAAAAAAGTTGAAAGATAAAAGAAATTCAGTCTCTCAACTTCTTTGTGTTGATATTCTTCCACTTGAAAATTCACTGCATAATTATAAAATATGAGGCATCAGAAAATGATAAGGATAATTAAGTAAGAAACAGAAATAAAAAAAATATAAACTACAGAAACTCACTTGTTGACAAGAACTAATTCGATCAATTTCTTCTAGCAAACTTTTTGCTTAAGATTTTTGACTTATGATGTAATGCACTTTCAATCCTCTTGACAAACCATCTTGGCCTTCTTGTTGTCAACATAATGTAACTCATTGAAACACCCAACACTACGCCACATCCATAACCACACATTCCAGAATACCATCCAAACTCACCTCCAAACTCTGAATCTGAATCATCTTCTTCAAGGCTCGATTGTTCAACATCTGGTTTTTCATGGTACCCATCATCACATAATCTTGTCAATGGAAATCCACATAACTTTAAGTTCCCTTCATATGAATCATTCTCAAATGTGTCGAATTGTTTTCCACGTGGTATACGACCTTCAAGTTGGTTATGCGAAACATGAAAGATTTCAAGAAATGTCAAATCCAACAATTCTTCTGGAATTCTTCCAATGAGAAAATTTGATGAAAGATCTAAAGATTCAAGGCTAGATAAATTCCCCAGTGATGATGGAATATTAGCAGTAAGGGAATTATGAGAAAGATTGAGCTGTCTAAGTGCTTTGAGCTCTCCAATGACATCTGGAATTTCTCCGTCAAGCTTATTACATGACAAATCAAGAGTTGTAAGTGCTGTTTGGACTTTCACCAGTTCAATCTCCAAGCCTTTCATTGTCAACCTCACTGAGTAATCATAACCATAATTTTCACCTCTCATGTATTTGGTTTCTTTGTTGAAGTTCATCATTGCATGGAGCTCGTTGAAAAATTCAGATGGCAATGATCCAGTGAATTCATTCTTGGAGAGGTCCAATATTCGCAACTTAGAAAAAGAACAATTGACATGCGAGCCTTTTAAGGAACCTCCAAGTTTATTGGAATGTAGAACAAGAACCTGTAGATTCGGAAGACATCCTAAAAAATCGGGAAAGTCATCATAGATCTGATTGTTGCCTAAGTCTAATATTTCCAAGAATTTACAATTAGCAATAGATGATGAAATCTGTCCTTGTAACCGATTGCCATTGAAATTCAAAAATCTCAAAGCATTTTCACTTGAAAATTTGGTTGGCATGGCTCCTTCAAAATCATTCCCGCCTAAATGCAACACAGAAAGACTATCACTGAAGTTTCCAACGCATTGTGGAATGAAGCCTATTAAGTCATTATCTGACAAGTCAAGAATTTGAAGATATTTTAGGTTGCAAATGGAAGGAGAAAGTTCTCCGATGAATTTGTCATTAGAAGATAGAATAAGGACTTCCAAGTTTGGAAGATTGAAAAGTGAAGCTGGAATGAGGCCTCCCAACTTGTTATTGCTCAAATCTATCAAAGAAATTGACTTACTTTCAAATTGACCAATAGGAGAGAAAGAAAACGAAGAGAACTGATTTTCGTGGTAACACCAACCGGCAAACTCCATGGCGGTTTGGAATTTTGATTAATGATTTCAGAGGATTTTTTTTTTTGTTACAAGGAAGGAAATGAAAAAATTGATTACAAACAGTAACACAGGGAGAAATATAAAGGTACAGGAAAAATAAAGGTTGAACCGCGTATGCTAAATAAATTTAACAGTACATTAAATTTAACATCAGTGTCACACCCCAGCCCATACCTGGAGGAACATGCTCCCGTAGCATACACAACGACCTCCCGTACGGAAACCCGCTGTATACACTACAAGGGATACCTGTACATGAATAAAAAGACGTCGTATGGGGACAACCCTGTAGTATGGCGGTAACAACAGTAAATAGAACCAAACTTAACCCTGGATTTAACATACATTCAAAGGAATGCACAACTGAAATACAAAAGTATATTTATTAATATACAACGGTTCTGATTACACAATCCATACAAACCACCATCTAACTCTTATACCTTACTGCCTCAATACTATACAAAATACAAAATGCTCTGTTGCTCCAGACCACCTCGAGGTTAGGAATCCACCACTCCTCTGCTGACACTAACGATCACTGCTCTGGGCCTTCTCCTGGAGGCTCGGTACCTGCGTTCATCAATTGACAAATGCTGAGTCGAAGACTCAGTGGTACTAGCAATCACACACAAGTATAATATACATGACACGTACACGCAATAATGCAATGCTATGCTTTCCCTCTTTTCTTCCTCTTTTCTCTTTTCTTTTCCCATATTGTGCACAATACCTCTCCATACTGGATCCCTAGGTACCGGTACTCAACTCCCGAAGGAGGACAACTGTAATCCTGGCCCGTAGGCCTCTTTTGTATTATGCCTAGGGTTCGAACCTCAACTCCCGTAGGAGGAACTCATCATATACGATTCCGTAAAGGAATCCTCATATACATATACGATTCAGTATGCCTTTCCTCATCTTCTCTCGCTCTATTCAAGCATTCACGCTCC
>CANYBF011785082.1:0-13353 GCA_948192965.1 Dalechampia spathulata | reverse complement strand
TATATTTGTGCATAGACTCTTTGTATAGGCTTGGCAGTATACCGGATGTACTATGTATAAGAATCCTTGTATTAATGTATCCAGGGTTTTGTTTTGGTTTGTATTTATTTTATCTTTATGTTGTTTTGGATTTCTTATACGAGCATTAGCAGGTCAGCTTCCCTTGTGGTATAGTTGTTGTTTGCCTGAGACGGACAGGCGACGGTTATGCTACGGGAGCTTGTCGCATCCTCTTGAGTTGGGGTCGGGGGTGTGACAAGTATAATATAAGTACATAATGAAAATAATTTATTCATCATTTAAAAATTTTTTGGAATGAGAAAATGAAAAAAAGAAAAGATATTTAAATATTTATCAATTAGTAAGTATTAGATTTTATTTAACTTTTAATTCATAAATTTCATTTTTTATTCATAAATTTTGATAATTTTTTCATTGGTATTGATTTTTTATCATTTATTTTTATGATTAATTGTATTTTTTCAATTTATATGTTATTATTGAAGAATTTAATTATAAAATAAATATATGTTATTTTTATAGTTTATTATGTAAATAAAAGAGAAAATTTAGATTAGAAATAATTAATCTATCTAGAAAATTTAGATTAGAAATAATTAATCTATCTTTAACATTTTAAATATGTATTATTATTTATTACTTGATTATAAAATTTTTAATTTTTTAATTCTTTAAATTTATAAGTAATTTTTTATTACTTGCAATATGATTTAGGAAAATATATAAAGTTCAATCAAAAAAATAATTAAAGTTATTAAAATGAAAATTAACAGTTATTAAAAAGTAAAATCTTTTTATTTTATTAATAATTATGTTAAAATAAAACACATTAACATAAAATTATCAATATGATTAATTTTTTCATTTCTATAACCAATATTATGAATATGATTTTATTATTTTTCACACCATTTAATATAGCATTCTTTCATTTCCATAAACTCTTTTTTATTTTATCATCAATGTTACAAATATGATTTTGTTATTGTTTATGTCCTTTGATATACCATCCTTTCATTTTATGTAATGATTATAATTATTTTAAGATAAAATACATCGGTATGAAATTATGGTCAATCATAATTAACTGACCTTATATATATATAGGTTAAATACGAAATTTGATATCTCATATTTTAATTTATTTCATACTATTATATTTTTATTCTATGCAGTTTATATATTATTTACTTTTTGACCTTAAAACATATTAGAGTATTAAATTATAATTTTTGTTACATGTGAAATCTTTAAATATACCTAATAATTTTAGATTAATAAGTTTACATATGACTATAAGAAAATGAAATCTCAAAAAAAAGTTTGTGTGTAGCGCAAGTCTTTTCCTAATCTAAAATATTATTTAACAAATCATATACCTCAATTATATGTATCATATATTTTCAAAAAATTAATACTAAAAAGTATATGTTAATGATATTTTAATTATACATTTTTTTAAGTATACTTGATTAAAAAATTAAAATGAAATAAAATATCACAACAAAAACTATTTAGAATAGCGATAGAACTTTACCATCAACAAAAGAGAATTTCTTATCACTATTTCATATTGCAACAAAAATGATGACAGAACCTTTTCGTTGCCAAATGATTTAATAGCTACGAAAATTATGACATAATAGTTTTTGTCACTATTTCTATAGCTAAATAGTGACAGGTTGCATCTCCAATCTGTTGTAGCCAAATGGTGACATACTATATTTCATTGCAATTTCCGTAAGCTACGGATAACAGAAGGGATAACAGAAGGAACAACTGTTGTAGGCAGATCAGGTTTATCAACTGCAATAGTACCATCATCATGTGCAAGAGAATGGTCTAGCTGAGAGGTCGATGGTGCAGGTATATCATGCTGAACTCATAAGTGCTGCAAAACCTTGTCATGAAGAATCGATAATCGTGCATCTAACACTTGATCAACTATGTCCTCAAAGGCAACGCATACATCATCTCGCATCTCTTATCTAATCACATCATCTAAATATGGTTGTGATTAGGTGGAGCCTGTAGGTAGTCCACACATAAATGTGTTAATTAATGAACTGTTGTAGTAGGTACTTGCTTATGATATGATCTCATATATTAATCCTTTCGAAGGCTCACCTACAGCCTCAAGGTATATATGAGAGTCATCTATGATGTCATTAGATTGCGTTGATGCCTCCCATATACGCATAATACAATCCTGATAAAATATATAAATACAATGATATTTGATTACATGCTTAAATTAAAATGATATTTTACTAAAAGATTCAATACTTACATTTATCTCACATGATCTATCATCAATGAAATTGATCCGATTATGTTTTTGTGTATGAGTGTAAACAAAAAGCTCATAGGGGGCTTTTGCTCCATCTAGCTGCATCATGTCCATTCCTAGAAACCTTAACACTTTGCAATTGTGTTTCAGGCAAGCTCCAATAATGCTCCTAGGCAATCCAAGTAGTGTCACTACAGAAGATAGGTTACTTTCTCTTGGACTTGAACTTATTCATCATATCTTTATACTTATTACACATAAATTTTAAGTGTTAATGGAAAAATAGTATAACACAAATTTCACTACGGAGGATAATTGATATTGAAATCATCTTAATGCTTACCATGATGCCACTTTATTCCTTCAAGTTTGGTATATAACCTCAATACTAAATTTTTGCTCGTCCTAATAAAAGTATTTATGCAAATAAATCAAACATTTTCATTTAATTAGTAATGAATTAATTATTAGCTTAGAGTTCTCCTAATATAACAAGATTATATATGATTGGAAGGCGAACTTCACGAGCATATGATTTCAAAGAGGTATCAATCACACTAGCAACAAGCTCTTTTTCATCGACAATAGGACTAGCACTTCCCAAATACTATCACGCTAATCAAGTGATTCCTATATGATTAATTCATTTTAATTCTTATAAATTATTAACGAAATTCTTTACCATTATTGAAACACCTTAACAAATCAACAGGGAGATAGAAGATGGTCTTCAATATATCTCGAATTTCGTCTTCAATCGTACCCAAAAAGGCTGCTCAATGTTCCCCCAAAATTGCATTTCAAAATCTACTGCTTAATGGAATTCTTCACTCGAATTTTTTGTTCTTCACTACATCATCTAATGGATATGTTGAACAATTTCCACTGCAATTGTTTCAGTTATTTATAGATGTAGAGTTCACAACAAATTAGCAATGAGCAAGGAAGGAAGGATCATTTCGAGTGAGCTAAACGGCATTGTTTAGGATAACAATCACAAAATTTTTATTTTATTTTATTTTACTTTCAATTATCATTAGTATTTTAAATATAATGTTAACAAATATTTCTTCACTTTTTTTAATTCTCTTATATAATTTTAACAAATATCTTATCATTACATCAAATTTTAAGTTTATTATATAAAATTTTAACTATTTTTTACTCTATTTATTATATTTTAAACAATAATTAATATTTTAAAAAATTTATCATTTTTCAAATTTAATAATTTTTCTAAAATTATAAATCACTACTTTTTATATACATAAAAAATTATGAATTTTCTTATTTAATTTTTAATTTAAAATCTATTCACTTGTATAAAAAAAAACTTTACTTTTTAATAAATTCCAAAATTTCAACTTCTCTTAAATTAATAATTTAAATTTATAAATTTATTATTTCTAAAATAATTATAAATTTTAAACATTTTTATAATTCTGAAGTTGGAAATTATTGGTTTAAATTATTTATGAACAAAATATAAATTGAAAATAGTGACAGCTCCAAAAGAAGAACAAATAATGTCATGAAATTGCTATGGAATATGGAGACGGAATCATAGCTGTTGTTATTTAGCTACGAAAATTTTTACCACCACTACATTGCGATCAATATCCCCTCTTACCAAGTGTGACGGATAGGGTTTTTATTTAAAAATAAAATGAAATGGGTAGAGTGGGATTGGAAGGAATGTATGTTATTGTTATTTCCAAAAAGCTAGTCATAGAGCATGTAAATCAATTACTTGTGATCTAGTGTTTATCAATAACAGAAGTAGTCTTATCCATCCATGTCCCATTATTCTTCTATGTGCCAATGCTATGTGTGTCTTGCTGTGATTGTAGGATGAATGTTATGCTACATGTGATGCTTGTCTATGATGTGCCTAGATGTGCTTGTCCTAAAATTATGACAATCATGTATAAAGGAGTTAACCTCATTTTGTGCCTGTAGGTATAATTAATCGGCTGGCTTATTGAAGGTAGTGTCCGAATACGAGCGCCGCACGGGTCCTTAAGCATCATCTCATATTCGACCCGTGACACCAAGCACCCCTCATATTTGACGATAGTTTTCGCTCCGGATTATCTTTGTCATTGCTATCTCTTCTTTCTGTCACGAACCCTTCATTCTATCACGAAATGGTGACGGACATGTTCTGTCCCTATTTGTCGTAGCAATTCTGCTATATTTTTCAAGTATTATACATACTTTAATTGTAAAGTTGTATAATAATATATATTTTAAGTATATCTAAAATAATAATCTATACATGTTTAATATTAAACAAAAAAAATTCATAATTCTTTCTTTTAATTATATAATATTTTATATTCATATTGTATGTTTATTATGTATATTCAAAACTTTATTGATATACATCAAAAATATATATAGATTTAATTTGATTTAAAATTAAACTATTTTTTCCTTAAAATTTATATTAATGTAACTCAAAAATAAATGTTAAATATATTTTAAATTATGTATACCTTAAGCATACCTTCAAATATTTAATATATACTTTAATTATAAGATTATTTAATCATGTATATTCTAAGTATGTCTATTGGTATACAATATAAAGTTATATAGATGTATTTTGATGCAAAATTAAATTATTTTGCTTTTAAAATTCATACTAAGATTATATAATGACAATTAATATATGTATATGTCAATTATAAAATTACATCAACTTATTTAAAAACTATATGTATATATCAATTAATCTAAAGAAATAAACAAAATACATGTAACTTTTATAATATGATCAACTATAATATTATATAATTTACAATTAAATTAAATTTTACAATTATACAATTATCTAAAATAATAAAAACATACATAATAAATATAATTTATAAAATATTAAATATAATTTCTTACATATTTCAAATATTAAAAAGAAAAAGAAAAAAAATTACAAACATATATATATTTATTAATTAATATATAAATCAATATATTTTTATTATTAATATCATTATTAATGTGACTATTAACGGTTAATTTCAAAAATAGATATTTATGTAAAAAATTTTACAGATTATCTAAATATATAATATTTTTTTATAAATATAATGTTTTTGATATTTTTTTTAAAAAAAATAGATAGATTTAAAAATATCTGCTTAATAATACAAGAAAATGATCCACCAAAACAGCCTTCTCATTTGTACCTGAATTGTGTTGTTTTGTAAAATAAAGTTTTAATTTATAATTAAATTGGCAGTAGAATATATGTTTTTTCTTAATTTAATGATAATTTAATTATTTTTTATTACTTATTTTACAAATAAATTTGTAATATTTAATTAAAGAATTAAAATAAGGTGGATTGGTCTTTTTTTTTTTCTCTCTCTCTCTTTATCATTATTATTATTTAGTTTTGAAATCGTCATCTGTATATAGGATTTTAGATTCCTTATCAAGGATCTACTAATTGATTGTTTTCTTATATATATATATATATATATATATATATTCGATCAGACAGTGGAGAACACCCAAAGGAGGAAGAAGAAGACATTTATCGTTACGTTGAGGAATTGTAAGGTCTATGGGAGAAGCTCTATGTCTACGTGTGGAATCCTTTCATCAGTCACTTTTAAACCATTCCCATCCTTCTCATCCAATCTCCAATGCAATTTATACTCCTCTGCATCCTTCCTATCCATTGATCCTCCATGCTTACATTCGAAATCTCCGGTTCAGTACATCAACAACTCCGAAACCACTTCTTATCCTCACTGCTTCGCATGAATCCCATGTCCAAGCGGCAGTTCTTTCTGCTAGAAAGCATGGTTTGCAGATGAAAATTCGAAGTGGAGGCCATGACTATGAAGGCGCTTCTTATGTTTCAGCCGCTCCATTTTTTATCCTCGACATGTGTAATCTTCGATCGATCGATGTGGATGTTGAAAATGAGACTGCTTGGGTTGAGACAGGAGCCACCCTTGGTGAATTGTTTTACCGAATTGCTGAGAAAAGTAACAACCATGGCTTCCCTGCTGGGGTTTGTCCAACAGTTGGCGTTGGCGGGCATTTTGTCGGTGCTGGATATGGCAATCTGATGAGGAAGTATGGCGTGTCTGTTGATAACATTATCGATGCCAAACTTGTGGATGCTAATGGTAAAATTCTTGACAGAGAATCTATGGGAGAAGACCTGTTCTGGGCTATTAGAGGTGGAGGAGCTAGCTTTGGCGTTGTTCTTGCTTACAAAGTCAAGATTGTTCGTGTTCCAGAAGTTGTAACTGTTTTTAAAGTTGAAAGAACATTGGAACAAAATGCCACTGACATTGTCTATCAATGGCAACATGCTGCACCGGAAATTAGTGAAGATCTTTTCATTAGGCTTGTCCTGGACGTGATAAAGGACGGCGAAACCGGCGAGAAGACGGTCAGAGGTACATTCATAGCCTTATTTCTGGGAGATACTGAGAGACTGCTCTCAATCATGGTAGAAAGCTTTCCTAAATTGGGTTTGATTAATTCTGATTGTATAGAAATGGGTTGGCTTGAATCAGTCCTGTTTTGGACAAACTTTCCAGTCGGAACGCCAACTGATGTTTGTCTGAGCAGAGAACCTCAAACGCTAGTGTACCTGAAAAGGAAGTCAGACTATGTTCAAGAACCGATTTCCAAGGAAGGGCTGGAAGGGATATGGAAGAAAATGATGGAGCTAGAGGTTCCAATGATGGGGTTCAATCCTTACGGTGGAAAAATGAAAGAAATTGCTGAAACAGCAACCCCATTTCCACACAGAGCTGGAAATTTATGGAAAATCCAGTACCAAATGAACTGGACACAAGAAGGAGAAGAAGCAGCAAATCATCACTTGGAATTGGCCAGAAAACTGTACGAATACATGACACCTTTCGTTTCCAAGAACCCAAGGGCAGCATTCTTGAACTACAAGGATCTTGATCTGGGAATCAACAACCATGGCAAGAATAGCTACAAGGAAGGAACTGCATACGGCATCAAGTACTTCAAAAACAATTTCAACAGGTTGGTTCAAATCAAAACCCAATTCGATCCCGATAATTTCTTCAGGCACGAACAAAGCATACCAACATTTTCTAATCACTAGTGAAAGCAGGACGCTTGTTGTTCTTTTACTTTGTCTGTTTGTCCGTTTCTTTCATTTCAATTGTGCTATTTTAAACATTAGAGTGAGCTGTTCCAGTACTCGAGGATCTGTCCTTAACTTTTTATAACATCACAAACAAAAAGCTGCCTCCCTTGAGTACTCTCCATCATCAATTATTTCTTGTCTTTTTGTTCATTTATTTTACTCTAAACTCGATCGGTTGAATATATATATATATAATTATATTAAAAATGAAAGAAAAATAGATAAAAATGGTATTTCTTATTTTATTTTTTTAATAATAATATCATTATGCAAATAATAATTTTTACCATAAAACTAGAGATTTTTATGATAAATTTGTAACAAATTTTAAGCAAACCTAAATGTAAAGTAAATTTTTTTACAAATTAAAATGAATTTAAAATAAACATATTACATATGAATTTTTTAAATTAAATCAATTAAACTAAATTGAAAATGAAATATTTTAATAATAAATTGGTATTAGTAATTAAATTTATAAATGTATTTTATGAGTTCACTGAAATTTACATGTAAATATCAGGACGAGAAAGAACATCAAAAATTAAAGGTATGTTCTGGTGGTCTACAACCCGGCCCACTTTGTCCTGAGTCTCGAGACTCTCCTGATAAATTAAAGGAAATTATATGACATCACACTTTTAATATACTCAACAATAGTTTAATTTTATATTTAAATATATATTATTAAAAATTATATAATTATTATTTTATTTTATTATATTTATTAATATATATCATTTATTATATTTTATTATATTTTATATAAAATTATATTTATTATATATTTATTATTATATTTATTAACATTTATCATGAAATAAAATAAAATAAATATAATAAATCCAATAAAGAAGAAAAAACAATAATACTGATTGATATTTTTTAAAATTAAATTATAAAATAATAAAAATTAATTTCACTTTAATTAAAAATTACATCTCATTAATTACCTCTAAAATAAATCCATAATAAAATTTAAAATAATTTTTTTATCATCATCATAAAATTTTATGTGACTGGTATTTAAAATAATTATTTTAAATTATTTTTATGAAATTATTTTCATGAAAAATAATAAGAAAGAGTGTATTTATGAGATTTTAGAATTTCTCTTAATATTTATAAAAATTAATGGTAGCAGTTGCGCCATTTTGTACGAGTTATTTGTGGCTGAGGATGGTTCTTTTATCTTTTGGTTTTTCCCTTTTTTTTTAAAAAATAATAATATGGATAATCCCTGTATGAAACACCGCCCAAGTGTTCCTACCAGGAGCATAATTTTAAATAGTATAATGGTAAGGACAAAGGAAGTAAATAATGTGTTTTCCAAAATTATTTTTCAAAGCAAGATGTAAAATATTTCTCATCTTCTTTTTACCGTTTTACCCTAGGAAGAACTTTTAATACAAATAGACTCAAAATAAAAATTGCTAGTTTTAATTAAGTTTAGTTTGCAAAAAGTTAAAAAGATAAGAATTCAAAAATTCTTAGGAATAGTAATTTCAAATACTATTCAAATTTAAATTTATGAGAACAAGTAAGTTCAGGTTCAAATAATCCATCTGGATTAACATCTTTTATAAATGTTCAAAATGAGGTAAATCAATTTTTAGAGAAATTTCATTCGTTAGGATCTACAAGAGATTCACCAGAACAAAGAGATGCATTAGCAAGTGAAATAGGAAAATTGGTGAATGAAAGATTAGATGCAATTGAACGAAAAAAATCTTTGAAAACTCCAAAAAGATCTTTGATTGAAAAAGATGTTTTGAAATTGAGAAAAGAAAAAAATAGTTCTTTTCATTTTTGATCCTATAGTTAAAGCAGTCAACATGGACAATAATAATTTAGCTCAAAACCTTAGAAAATCTTTAGAATTAGTAGAAGAAGCTCCTTTGCACATAGATGATAGGACATTTAATGAACTTCTGTCTACAAAGAAAGCAATGTACAAGCCTAACTATCCCCATAGGACCAAGGAAGAATTCATACATCGAGATAATCCTCTTAGGCCTGTAATAAGCCTAACAATCTTTTTAAATCTTGATTATGAAAAACATGCTTAAGAGAGAATTAATAAATGGATCATAATGATTAAGTTCATAATTAAGTCAGGATCGTACACCCCTGCGAGTGGTTACGAATTATTTAAAGCCACGATGGTAGGAAATGCATAAAAATACTGGGATTCTTTAATAGCACACACTTCTATCAAAGAAGAGATTGAGAGAGAAGTAATAACGGATGGAGTGTTAGCTATAGTGGTAGTGCTTTGAAAAGAGAATTTTGTGGTTTCTCTCTATCCACAGAATCTTTAGAAAAGGAACAATCTTTGGCAGCTTTGATAAAATTGCAAATCTGTGATATGTGCTTCTTTGATAATTTTGCTTGTGAATTTCAAAAGTACTATTACAATATTGACCTAGTTTCTCAAAATTACATGTCAAAACTGTTTTTTGCTAAGTTACCAGAACCATGGCCTAAGGTCTCAAAAACATCTTTCCAATTGCTTTTGCAAGAAGGAAATTTGATAGATGGTTTAGGTGGACGAATAGAAGTAGTACGGTATGCCATGAGAAAGGCATGTATTGAACTCCAAGTAAGACAAGATACGAAGCATCTTCCTTACTTAAACAAGAGTTGTTGTTCTCAGATTGAGTATGTTCTTGGTAGATACGGAGGTTCTTCAGGATCGGAACAAAAACCTAGAACAGGGTATTCTTCTAAGAAAAAATTCAAAGGTTATAAAAAGAGAAGAATATTGAGAAAGGACAGAGAGGTTAAAAAAGGTTTTAACAAACCCTCCAAGTTTATTAAAGAAGAACCAACCTTAAGGATAAAGAGAGAATAAAAGCATTCAAGAAAAAACATGGAAGAGAACCTAAATGTCCAAAAGGAAAACCTCTGAGCAACTGTAACTGTTGTTGGATATATGGTGTAAAAACTCATAAGGCTGACACATGCCCACATAAAAATAAAAGAAAAGAAAATCTTTGAAGGATATTCTTTAAGGATGAGAGTCTAGTGTACAAACCAATAAATGAAGAAAATTTATCTGATGTAGACTCTGAGATAGTCAATCTATGGAGTAATGTCAGAATACAAAACTGATAATAATAAATCTGATTTATGATAAGAATAAATATTCATGATGAATTCAAAAGAAGTTACCATAGATGAAGAGCTAATCTCATTGGATAATGCTCTAGTACATGAAGAATCCTTTCAGTACAAGGATCCATCCAAAAGTTGTTTGGAATGGAAACTACCCAAAGTATACATCAATGCTATTTATAACAAGTCCAGGTTTAACTTCAAATCTATTGTAGATGTCTCCCAGAATGAATCAACAGCTCAAGTTTCTAGTACAGAATTAGAAAAATTGGATATTCCCCTTATCAATCTCACAAGAATCAAAGAAATGATAAATAAGGCAAAAGGAGAGTACAAGTACATTCATGTAGGCCTAGTCCAAGTAAGATTAGTTCCTTTGTTTAATGTCCCAGCGGATAATCCAATGATAGTAGCTATTCTAGATAAAATATGAAAAGAATTCAAAGATTAGCTAATATCATGAGTACAGACCAATCTTGCAAATGGTCCTGTTTGGTTCCAAAACCATCCAAACTATCTCATGGCTTTGAACTATAGAACATTGGGAAACTCTTTGGCTTTAAGGATAAAGTCAAACAAGATGAATAAGATGAGTTCCCAAGCCAAACACTTGGTATACTACACTAAGATTATTTTTAGGTTAATCAACTCAACTAATCCTGGAGTGAAAAACATGGCCAAAATAACAGAATTGTTCGAAGAAGGTTCAAAAAATTATAAGCAGTTTTATCAAACAGAAATCAATCCTATTGAGAGGTTTTACAATCCCTGATCCTCAACTTAGAAGCTACTTTTTAAGAAGTCCATCTTTGAGATATGACTTTAGAAACTTCTCATATGAGCAAACTCTAAGGAGGTCAATTGACATACTTAGGAGTCATCTCTGACACCACGTCAGTAGAAAGTCATGAGGAACCTTTAATAAGAAGAACAAGACAAAATCAAGAAGGAACTTTTAGAACACGAGAAGAGGATGATCAATCATTTGATAATAGGAAGATCATAAGATACAAAAAAATTAGTATTTCTATATTTGCAGAAGATGATGACTATCAGGAATATATTAGGGCAATGAGACAAGTCTCTATAATTCTTGAGGTTGTAAGAGAACTACAAAAGATTTCTCAACAACGTTCCATTCCTTTCACAGAGGTTTAAAAACTGGTATCTCCCAAACCAATGGCATCCCAAAATATCTTTAGCCTAGAAGAAACAAACTTAAGCACTTATATTGAGGTAACATTCAAATTTCCAGGCTATTATGATTATTCTTTGGATGCGTTAATAGACACAAGAGCAACAATTAGTAGTGCAAGACCCAATACATTATCTGATGATTGATGGCATCAATTAGCTAAACCAATGGCCCTTAGAATGGCAGGAGGAGAGGTAAATGTCATTACTCACTATGCACAAAAAGTCCCTATCATATTAGGTAGTGTCCAATTTACAATTGATAAACTTTTAGCCTTTCCAGACTTAAATGTAGACATTGTCTTAGGAAATGCTTTCTTAAAAAATAATTTCTGTTTTATGCAAGATAAAACTTCAGTTACTTTTGCAGAAGTCAAGATCCTAATTTTAGTAAAACCAAAACTTAAACTTAAGTTTGGCTTTTATCCTGTTCCAATCTCTGATATTTATGGAACCATGCCTTATGAACCAGCTTTCAAAGTGCTAGCCCAGCATGGTGACTCTTGGCTTGAACACTTATTTAAATCTAAAAATTCAAATGATACCAATTGATATAAATAGTTATGTACTGAGACACAAAGTATAATAGGAAATTCTGTTATACGTAGCATGCAATTAATTAAGATAAAATGGGATAAGTTCTTAGTTAAGCTTGCTGATAACTTTAGTGAAGATCCATTAAAGTTATGGGTTCTAAATGGCATCAAATCCAAATTAGAATTGAAAGATCCAAACACTATCATCAGAGCAAAGAATATAACATATACTTGAGAGATGATAGAAGAATTTGAAAAACAAATTCCTGAACTGCATGAAAAGGGATTAATTAGGGATAGCACAAGTCCCAATTCTAGTCCAGCCTTCATGGTAATCAATCATGCAGAATAAGTAAGAGGAAAAGTAAGAATGGTTATAGACAATCGTCAGGTGAACAATATTACCAAAGATGATAGCTATAAGATTCCTACAGCAGGAGATGTTATAGACAAGTTAAGTCTTAAACAACCTTCCATTTTTTCTAAATTTAACTTAAAGAGTGGTTATTAGTAGGTTAAGATGGAAGAAGACTCAATACCCTTAATAGCATTCAATGCTCCTCAAGGAATGTATGAATGGTTGGTTATGCCATTCGGTTTGAAGAATGCACCTGGCATTTTTCAACGAAAGATGGATAATGCTTTTAAAGCATTAAAGAAGTTTTATGTGGTCTATATAGATGATGTGTTAGTATTTAGCAATAATGAAACAGAACACATGAGTCATTTAGAACAAGTGACTGATATCTTCAAAAGAGAAGGTATGATTCTATCAAAAAGAAAGATAGAATGGTTTAAAGAACGTGTAAAGTTCTTAGGAATAGAGATAGTTAGAGGTAAGGTATGGTTGCAAGACCATATATCAGAAAGGATAACTAGAGGATAGAAAGCAAGTACAAAGGTTTTGTCACACCCAGCCATACCCAAGCATGACATGCTCCCGTAGTCCAAGTAGTGACCCTCATCCGAGAACCAATACCGGAACCACAAGGGATACCTCTTATATACGTCGTATGGAACACGATCTAGCCTAATGGTGGTGT
>CANYBF011784347.1:0-21249 GCA_948192965.1 Dalechampia spathulata | reverse complement strand
ATCATGGACTTCAATATATAGTTTAATACTCCAAGTAAAACAAGTTCATGTAAAACATTGTACTATATAATGAATAATGCCTTTATTAATGAAAATGTATAGTACAAATACACATGATGCTCTAGAGCATACACTAACACCATTAATCCATAATCAAGTGGGATGTTAGAGAAGAAAGGCTCAAGCCTTATGTTGAATACATGAAGCTCATGGTTTGCAATTTTAGCTAATGTAAATTCATTCATACTTCATGAGATAAGAATAAAGTGGATGATGCCTTGGCTATTCTGGTCTTAATGTATGAATGACTCCATAGTCAAATTCAACTAATAATCATTGAACCATCAAGAATCCCCTGCTTTAAGGGTGAATAAGTTATAATACTATAACAACATGAAGACACTATGGTATGTAGATATTATGAACTTCTTAAGAACCGATGTTTATTTAGAAGATACAAATAAAACTGATAAGCTAGCACTACAAAGGCTCACAACTAATTTTACTTAGTATTAGAGTATTCTTTATAGAAGAACAATTGATGGTCTATAACTTTGATGCATATTGGGGAACAAGATAGAAATAGTCATGTAGACAATGCATGTTGATGCTTGCAGGTACCACATGAATTGATTCACTTTGTATAAATAGATCTAATGTCAATATTATTTTTGGCCTACCATGAAGATGAAGTACATATAGTATATGTAGATATATCATAACTATCAGATACATAGAGGTCTAAATCACATACCATCAATCAAGTTACAAAATTTGATAACTCTATAGCCATTCTTAGGCTAAGAATTGACATCATGGATGAGATTCATCCTAATACTTCTAATGGGCATCATTGCATACTGGAAGCTATGAACTACTTTCCCAAATGGATGGAGGCACAATCCTATAATAAATTAGGGGTAAAGCAAGTTACTAAATTCATTAAGAAGAATCTCATATGCTATTATGAGGTTCCTCACCACTTGGTGTCAAATAATGGAGTGTAGTTCCAAGGTCAAGTTACTGATCTTTTATAAAAGTATGGGATTAAGAATCATCGATCTTCATTGTATCATCTTGAAGCTAATAAGGTAGTTCAAGCAACTAATAAAACTATCAAGAAGATCCTAGCAAAGATAATGCAAACATAACAAGATTGGCATGAGCAATTATCATTTCCCTTACGAGGTTACTGAACCATCCTAAGAAGTCTGATGGATGTTATCCCTTACTCTCTAATTTATGAGATAGAAGTTGTATTGCCTATAGAAGTAGAGGTCAAGTTACTTCAAGTTATTCTATAAGCTTAGTTATCAAAAGCTACATAGAAGAGGGTTAGATATGAGCATATTACAATCATGGATAAGAAGCATCTAGGCTTTGCATCATCTGCAACTTTATATCTAGTGAATGGTAAATGCATTCAATAAGAAAGTAAAGCCTTAAATATTCAAAAGGGTGATCTAGTTCTAAAGTAATTCAAAATGGCCATTTGAGACTCATGGGGAAATTTAGGCCTAACTAGGAGAAAAATAATGTTTTTGAGTAAAAACACGAGATCCGGGCTAGATCTGAGCAGATCTAAAGAGGAAAATGCATTTTTGACTCGTAGATGAGCATCTAATCTTGAAAATTAATTTTAGAACAAAAAAATTAATTAGATCTGAAGAATATATTATAGATCTAGAACACCAGAGGCATGGAAAAGCCTCTGATGAAGCTAGATTCATCAGATCGAGTGAGAAAACGGGCAAAAATGAAGAGAAAATTTGATTTTCTGTGAAATCTGGAGCCTATGTGTGGAGCACATAGGCCTATGTATGCCACACATAGGCTATGTGTGGCACACATAGGTGTATATACGCAGCACATTCCCCAAAAAATAGTGGTAGAATGAAGGATTTTTGCAAAAATGCAAAATCTAGCTCGGATCTAGGCAAATTGAAGCTAGATTTGCATAATTTTGATCATAAAATAGGTTTAAAAATCAAAACCCAACATGATTGAAGCCAATCAACACAAAATCAAGCTAAAAATAGAAAGATTTTAGCAAAATCTTAAGGAAAATGGAAGGAAAATGAAGATTTACCTTGTAGCAATGGGTTTTTCTTCAAGGTCTTACTTCAAAATGTGCTTAGAGAGCCTAACTAAAGCCAATTAGTCTCTGAATCCTATCAACTTAATTAATTAAGTGCTTAAATTATTAAGGTGTGATTTTGGCAGAGTTTTGGCTTGCTTTTAGCAATTTTCGGAGTGATTTTTCACGAACCTCTAGCTTCATATTTATAGGGAAAATTAGGGTTTGGTAAAATTGTAATTTTCAATCCAAAAATTGAAAATTCAAAGGCTATATGTGCCATACATAGTGCTATGTGCACCACATAAAGCCTATGTGTGACACACATAGCCTATGTGTGGCATACATAGCCTATGTGTGGCACACATAGGGTGATGTGCTACACACATTGCATTTTGACCCATCACATGGGGCCCACTATGGCCACATCAAGACATGCGCCTCATACCCAATAAGCATCATTTTATGTGCTAACACATTGTATGATATGGCATACATTAGATTTGGTCCCGAGAAGGCTCTCGACCAAACGTCTTTTTTACATTATATGTGCGTGCACATAGTGCTATGTGCTACGTATATAGCATTTTGCCCCTATTCATTTTACCTCGCTTGGGCAAAATGGCATGCGCGTTGTATGTCAAATAAGCATCATTTCACATATTAAGACATTTGCAATGAAAAGTATTCTGGATTTGATCCAAAAGGTGCGCCTCACCAAACATCTTTTTTTCTTGCATAGTACACGCATAGTGCTATGCACTAAATTCATTTTGTTTATACATTCTGCCTTGTTCAGGTAAAATGCAATGCATTTTAGATGTCAAATAAGCATTATTTGACATTGTGAGACATCGTTAGTGTGCTCTAGTTATATGGGCCCTACCATGTAGGCCCCGTATATGGACCCCACCAAACATCTTTTTCTGGGAAATAATGTCATGTGCTCTGTTTCATGTGGGTAACATGAAATGTGTTCCATATGCACAGAGCACGCAAACAAAGTTGACAAGGGTGGTGGGCCTTGCCAGACATCGTGGTGAGCCCTATTCATCATAATGTGCTTTGTACACCTAGAACACTCAGAGAAAGCCAAATAAGCATATATGCACTATCGGGGTTGACATCAATGACTGATATCGAGCCAAATTAACAAAAACCCAAGATTACACAAGGGTGAAAAGTCAGGGTCAACAGTTTGCCCCCTGGTCAGGACCATTTTGAGGTGACACAAGCGTAAGTCATTAAAAAAAGATCTGATCATAATATGACTTTTCACAGAAAGTAAAGAAGGTACCTGACTGATGCTCACATCGAGGCCTGATGCTCATGCTAAGGCTTGTGGGGTGCTCACGTTGAAGCTTTGTAGAGTGCCCACATTGAGGCTGGCAGGGTGCTCGCATTGAGGCTGGAAGAGTGCTCATGTTGAGGCTTACAACCTAATTTCATAATTGGGAGCCCGGTGTTCAGGCTAAAGGTGATCAATGATGATCTGCTACTCATGCTAAGGCTTAGAAACCCAATTCTATCACTGGGAGCCAGGTGCTCGGGCTAAAGGTGATCAATGCTGATCTGCTGCTTGTGCTAAGGCTTAGAAACCCAATTCTACCACTAAGAGCCCGATGCTCGGGCTAAAATGACCAATGCTGATCAAAAGTCTTTTACAAGACTGATGGCTTTATTGCGAGGCTTGAAATCATCTATAATCAATGTTCAGATGCCTACTGCTAGGATTTGGGAACCATAGGCTTGGTTTTGTGATCTTTACTGGATCCAGTGGTCGACTGCAGGACCGGGGTGAGCGTTTACTGGGTCGATGCTTACACCATCAAATAAATGTCAAATATCTCCAAAATGGCATTTGGGATCCTCTGCTGGGTCTTTGACATTTCCTGGTCGATGGTTTTGACCAGTAAAAATCCCAATTATGTCACTTGGAGCCCGGCGTTTAGGCTATTCGATCAAGGCTGATTGGTGGTCACTACGAGATTGATGGCTTTAATGCGAGATTCAATCATTCAAAATTGGCATTCAGATGCTTATGGCTAGGGTTTGACAATCAAAGGCTTGATTTAGTGATCTCTGTTGGATCAAGTGGTTACTGCAAAACCAAAGGTGACCATCTGTTGGGTCAGGGTGATCAATCATCAGATCAATTCTCATGCCATCAAATAAGTGTTGTCCATCTCCAAAGTCTGCATTTGGGACCCTCTGTCAAAATGCAACACTATCTGGTCAACAGCTTGACCAGAAGTTAAAGGTTTGACTATTTTTGATCGTCTGCTGAATCAATTTCCTGTCTGTGCTAAACATGGAAAAAAAAATTTTTTTGTGAAATTGGTATTGAAATGGTCTAGGAAAAATACCTGAATTTTTGAGTATCAGTCTGCTACATTCTGACTAATTTTTTAGATTTTTCAAACGTTACGGGTCGTGAAAATTAAGCTCGATGGAGCAAACGACATCCAAAAATTCTAAACTTTTTACCAGAGGCCTAACTTTTCATGTTCATTTTAGTGAGAGGGTTGTGCACATTAGCAGATCTCCCCTAAAGGTGGCGCACATTAGTAAAAATTGCTATGTGCGGTGTGTGTTCCATGATGTGCTACGCACATCCCTTGAAACTTTTTAAATTTGAAGGTTTAAATTTGAAAATCACTTGTTTTATCTTCCAAAAAGTAATTTTCTCTTAATTCCCAAATTGAAAATTTAGTGTTTTCCCAAAAATGGCCGGTATTAGGATGCAAACGACCCCCCGAGACCTTGAATCTGTCCCAAGCAACGTTCTAATCGAGCATACGACCCATCATAGTTACTTTGGGGCTCATTTTGGTCGTGCAATTGTAGAGACATTCACCATAGACTCCCATCAGTCCCAAGCTCCTCCCGAGAAGGTGAGTTTTTTACGTTTTGGCTCAGTTTTTTGGTTTTTGTGGTTTTTCTTAAAGTTGAGTTTTAGGCTATTTTTCTTATGTTTAGGCTAATATTTGACCTGAATTAGGTGTTAGGCTAAAGCTAGGCTTAGGTTGGGATGTGTTTATCGAGATGTTTTGGTGAAATCGAGATTTTTTTTTAGCGAGTCTTGCTATATGGGGCGCATATAGCACTATGTGCAGCGCACATAGCACTATGTGTGCCACATATAACCTATGTATGGAACACATAGTTTTATATATGGCACATATAACAGTGAAAATTAAGCCAAATCATGCATTTTCGAGCCATTTAAGAAATTGCACGTTTTTACTTATTCATAAGCATGAATAAGTGGGTTTTAGGTCTGAGGGAGGAACTCAGGGCCTCTGTAGCACTGTATGTATTTTGTAATTTAGACAATAGCTGACCTAAATTCTATGATTTATAGAGGGAGTAAATAGTCATTAGGACTGGCAGCATTCGTGTCACACCTCCTAATTGAGACATGTCTCATAATGAAACCCTAAAACTCCTCACTAAAGCCTCAGAATTCCACCACAAGGGAAAAATCACAAGACAAAACATCATCGCAAAGTATAGAAAGCGTGCCTAATAAAATTTCTAAAGCATAACATGCAGACAGATACCAAAGAAAGATGAGGCAATACAGAGTCTATCATAACGCATAGTTGTATACATATAAATATATAACTATAGTTATCCCAGTAGAACCAAAAAGTAATAACTAATACAACAACATGGTATTACTGCCAAAAATGAGAAGAGGCATAGATTGCATACACAATGCCTAAAGGAGTCTACGTAATGTGTCCCGAGCTACACTAACAAGGTCTACAAAAGTCATGAGCCACACTACCAACTAACTCCGCTACCCTTGTCTAACCTCAGAAGTGCTCGGACCTACATTCATCAAACGACAAACGCTGAGTAAAACTCAATAGCGCTAATTAAAATGAATGCAACAAACTGTAATTTTGAAGTGTAAAGAATTTCAAAGTAATAAAATAACAACTATTATCATAGTAAAAGCAAGTAATCAAATGTCAATAATAATATTTATTTTAATGTAGTGTACAAATCAAATTCCCATATAATCATAGTCACTCGTACATAAGCCCAGAGTCCTTAACTCATCACTTCGTAGTACCTGGATTAACTTCTATTTTTCATTCATAGTATCATGAATAACTCACATATTTTCATAACTAAAATATCTCATTTCAATTTAAAATGAATGCATGCAATTATGAAATGAATTTATGAGAATGCAATGTTTTGCACTCTCCTTTAACAATCTGGTTCATTGTTACATCACAGTTCATCAATCACTTTTCTATTCATAACATTTTCTAGAATACGACTGTACTCAGCATTCAGTAATAATAATTAGCATATGCGACTGAACTCAGCATAGGGCAAGCAATTGTACTCAACTTCCATATATACATATATCTCAACACGCGACTATATCTCAGCGTACAAAACAACCTCACCTTTCCGTCCTTATAGCGCCATGTAATGATGTTATGAAATGCTAATGTATTATGTAAGAATGAATATGATTTTATGATGTGATGTATTGAAATATCAAAGTGTATAACATATTGTTTCTCATAATTTCCAGAGCATACAACTCAATACATATCATGCAATGCATGTGTGACATTATCTCAGACTTAATTTTTAAGTCGAGTATAGTTAGCACTGACCTTCAGTAGCTTTTCCTTTATCTACGCGTCTAGGGGACACGTGAACAGGCTCCTTAATAGATCTTGTAATTATCTATATATATATATATATATATATATATATATATATATATATATATATATAAACTTAGTAATATTCCTAGAGGATTCAATCATTTACTAATAGTATAAATCATGCCAAGCAATAATAATATACGCATCATATAATAATTATTGCTCTAAGTTCCTACCTAAAAATAACACAAATGAAAATACCATTTAATAGTCAATAAAAATTTTAATAGAGAATAATAAATATATAATATCTGTTTCAGAAATACATCTCTTATTATGACCTATGATAATATAATTTTATTTATTAATCAAATTATAGATCTACTAATTTCATAAAATTAGTAATTTACAAAACTTATGTTAAATAACAATTTTAAGGTTTAATAAAACATATATTTATCATAGTTTAAATGAGTAAAAATAGATAACCTTAATTGCTAATTAAATGGTTATAGACATATCCTATCATGTATGTTTAATTATTGTTATACATTATCAATTTATGCGCATGAACATAAATCATATTAGGAATTATTTAATATAACAATAAATTAATGAATATAACATAGTAATTCATATAATTCTTTCTTATGGAAAAACATAGCTGTAATTTAAAATAGAAATTGGGAAATGTGGCACTTAATAATTATCAAATAAAGGATTACCATTTACTGCATAATTTCATACTAGTTATAAATAAAAATATGAAAGCTACACGTCCCAACTATCAAAATTAATTTCCTGCCGCCAGGAACTTGAACATACTGCAAGCAAATTGATTCTTTTCTTCTTAATACACGTTAACATTACATTATAAGATGCCAACCTCTAATTTATAGTATTAATAAATCCTAGTTTCCACAAACTTTAAGTAGCCATAAAGAGGGACCAACAATCTACGCCCTACAACACAATTTACAAGCCTTAAATACTAAATTTTCCAACCCTATAATTAACCATCAAAGAATTAGTTCACTTGGCACAAATCATCAACAACCAACAGTCAACATAGTTACATAACAATGGTAACAAAACAGTCCCTTATGCTTAACATTTACGTACATTGCCATATACAACCACACATTCGTCCATCCATTAGAAACCATCACTTCATGCACCCAAGAACACCTAGAATAAAACTTATGAACAGATATGTTTCCCCCTATACACGCCACCTATACGTACATCTACAAAACCAACCAAATTACAAATTTTACTTCTCCCAAAATCCCGTCCATACCCTAAACCTATCCCCTGCTAAAGACATTACCAAAGATATCTAACCTCAACTCCCACTATTTCATTTAAGAACATCACCAACAACTTTCCTACCACAACAACCTTAACTATTCCCCCAGATGAGAAACATGTAAACCGCAAAGAGAGAAGAAGAACCAGATTTTACATGCAACCTAAATTTCACAACATGCAAACATATACGCCTACCGCACAAGAAAAGAATGGACCAACAGCACCTTGATCCTTCACTAATCCAGTAAAATAGCACCATCCAAACAATCAGCAACAACAATCCAAAAGAGCAGCAAGAAAATGATGTACAAGAAGAGTTCATGTGAAGAAAATGCAGCCCTTCCCTATGTGCAAATCAGTACACTAACGTCTCAAGAGAAATCTTCTCTTCCTAATCTCAAATAACACAACCAGATGCAATGGTACAAGCAGAATTCTCCTCTTTAAAAGGGCGAAGAGAAAAAAGGAACAATGGAAGAATAAAATACAAAGCCAGCTGACAAGAAAAGAATGCCAAATTCATCACCCGATCTTAATAAAATGGCATAGGATCTCTTCAATGATTCAAGGCAAAATTCTTCCTATTAGAGCAAAAAGAATAAAGGTAGCTGAAGAGAAAAATGTGAGCCAACAAGTGTAAACAAAGCCAAATAAAATCACAGCAAAGACCCTCAATATGGTTTGCATGAAAACCATCACTTCCTCTCTTCAATTAATAATTAATTTCCTTTAAAAAAAACTAAAACATCCCTCAAATAATAATAAATTATATACTATATAATTAACCCATAAATACATATGCCAAGTACCTATAAATATTTATATAACTAACCTAAGCCCATAAATATATAATAACACAATATAGTATATAAAAATTTATAAATATAAATATCTATAACTAACAAATTATTATATTAATAATAATAATAATAATTCTCTTCTAACTCCAACATCATAATTCATATTAAAATATAGAATTCATCACATAAATTTTAAGTTAGCAATAACACTTACAATTAACCAATACATCAACATGGTAGACTAAATGCAATGATCCTATAAATTATAATATGCCATATTCATCAACTAATCTCCTAGTCACCAACAACACATTTAGCTTATAAGTTCATCGACTTATATAATCAAGCATTTTAACATCACCATAATAACTACCTCAATCAATCAATAATTCAAAGATCATGAAATGCAATATGAAATGTCTAGGTTGTGTGCGTGCAGATGGTACTCCCAACTACCTCGGGAGATATGCGTCAGAGTATACCAAAGTTGTTTTGGTTTGTATATCTCTTGCTCTGTCGGTGTGAAAAAGAGGTGTAACAGATTCGTCATCATTGCAATGATCGAGCAGTGGATGGATTCCATTCATACCTTCCACTTGCCTGTGGTTAAGATTGCTATCACCCCGAGTATTTTCGCTGGAATCACTGGGTTGGAGTGTGCTGGGTTACCCATTCAGTTTGATGCCAGACTGACGTCACCATATTGGGCATATGGCACAGTTTTTAATCTATTGGGTGTGTCCCCCAGTGTGAGAGGTGAACACATCATATCATATGACTGTCTTTGGGAGGCAGTACTAGCAGAGACGCTAGGCAAGACTATTTCTACAGATCAGTACACCCGTAGTTTTCTGCTGTATGTGTTGGGGAGTACTCTATTCAATGACAGTAGAAATAGCATTCACATGTACGTATTGTGGGCCCTTCATGATTTGGAGGCTATTGGATGTTTCGATTGGGGCAGCACCAGTCTAGCTTATCTAATGCAGGGATTGGATTTCTGTAGTAGGCAGTGCAGAGACCGCTTCATTGGCTGCTGGCAAGTCATGGAGGTAAGTAAAATTTTGCTAATTCTGATACCATAGCATTTGCTTGAGTCTCACTAACTGTGTATTTCAACCTTGCAGATCATGGCATATGAGTTTGGACTGCTGCCAGAACCCAAGATCCCATAGGGAGTACCGCTTGGTTTTCCCCATCTACAAGCATGAAGAACACTGCGTCAGAGGCTCAATTATACGATGGATGAGTTGAGAGAGTATCTCAATGACTTGACTTGGGACCAGGTAAGAAGAAACAATTTAATTAGCATTAAATTATATTGAATTGGTTTAAGAAGTACCTGAGTAGGTGTCTAATCTGTCATCATTGTCGGAATAGGTACATCTTTATCCCTGGAGCAATATGTATCTGAGGCTAAAATATTTGACTAGCTCAGCGTGCAAGGATGAGTGTCATATGCTGTTGGAGAGTCCCAAGGCTAGACTCTTCTATTTAGGAGAGTGCGTGATTGACTGGCAACTGGGACCAGAGAGCCGTGTGGAGCCTGTTGCTCCACCACGCTTGATGTTCTAGGCATCTTGCACTGATGTGGACCTAGAGGTGATCATTGGTTTGACTGGTATTCCTGGGTGAGAGCGTCTGTCTGAGTCACCAATGGACTACCCTACTATTGTCCAGATGAAGCTATTGGGGCCCGTGGAACTTTCTACATGCCGAGGTCAGCATGACAGAGCTGGTGGGTCTGGAGTCAAACCTGATATTTTTTGGGGCAAAGGTGGACGTTGTGGTTCACCGGTCGTTGGCAGTTCTCAAGGTAGCAGTGCCTTGAAAAGATCTCGTAAGGCTCATGGTGGTGCAACTCCTCCAAGATCGATGTCTGATACTTCAGAAGTACCCCAAGGATATGAGTGCCTGATAGACTTTGTGGAAGGTCAGTTGATGTGGTCGTAAAACCCATTAATCTATACGTATGATGAGACAGGTCATCCATACGAAACATCCTTTCCGGTGCCGGTAAGGGATAAGATAGAGTTTTATCCACCAAACACCACCCATATGAGTACATGTGTTTCGTATTTGCTCTAACTTTATTGGTCTTACATGCGTTTGACCTGTGCAAGTACCTAGAGATGCCATGGATGATGCCTCAAGACTTCTGACAGGGTTGCGCCGCTATCACACCTCTGATATGTTGACTGTTTAGGTGAGTACCTGTTATAAATATGAGTGCATAGGAATGCATGAATGCATGACTTATATGCCTATATGCTTATGTTTACAGACAAGTAGGAAGTTAGAGCGAGAGGAGCGGGATCGCTACGCTCAGATGACAGAGTAGGATGGGATGAGAGATCGCCTGACTGACAGCGCGTCTGAAGCGATACAACATCAAGGTTCCAGATAGTCCCAGTCTTGATGATGCCACTTTGGCAAAGATGATGCTTAGACAAGACATGATGTCTGATTCCCATATACATGATGACAGAACTCTATAGTTTATGTATTATAATAATAAGATAGTGTGTTACAGTCTGGCATATGGGCCTAGTACACTAGGGTTATGGTGTACAGCTTTGAAAATAGTCAAAAGTTTGAACTGTGTATCTTTTGGATTTATTAGTGAAATCCAAAGTTGTTTGCTACTGTAAATATCTCATGCCTTATGCTTTATTACCACCAAAACATAATTCATTTACTTTTTATGCAGAAAGTAGATATATAATGACTTAGCAATCACTGTCTACTTTCTATGCTCTTTCTCGTCGTTGGGGCAATGATGAGTGGAGTCAATTAAGCAGACTCAGGCTCCAGTACTTGAGAATGCTTCAGCAAGTCTCGATCAATAATGCTTTTCTGCATGCTGCTGCGTAATTTTGGGATCCAATGACCCATGTTTTCCGGTTTGGACACATTAAGTTGTGCCCACTGTATGAGGAATTTGCTGCTATCCTCAAAGTTTCCTGTAGCATGACGACGATGCTGACAGTGCCAGTGCCTATTGGAGAGGCATTCCCGGACCTCATTAGGGCTTTTTATATTAGCCCGATTGAGACAAGGTTACTTTTGACTGCAGATGGTCATGTAAATCTTACTACTATTTTTCGGCTATGTGGCCAAAAGTCTATAGGCACTTTCACATGGTTGAGAATAGCAGGATTTTGATTATTGGCACAATTCCTATTTATCGATCCATGCGGTCATGGAGATTTGCTAATTGAGCCTATAGTGGACCAAATGATGTAAGGTCGGACTCCTTTTTCCTATGATCATTGTAGAGACAATCCTTGGGTTGGATCAAGTGAAGTGAGGACAGTCTGAGTGCTTCAGTGGTAGTCTGCTTCCGTTGTAGGTTTTCAACTTAGAAAAGTTATGTTTTTGCCCTAATTTTTCCATGAGTCGCCTTTTGTAAGGTTTTCAGCTCATCAGATTATTGTTCTTACTTTGGACCCTAATTTTTGCCTAAACTACCCCCTTGGGCTTTCATCTCAGTGGGTCACTCTAATTTTTGCCTGAGCAGCCTTTTGCAAGGTTTTCAACATAGCAAGCTTTTATTATTTTTATTTTGTTACAAATCTGGCTTCAAGAGAAGCTTAGGATCTTGGCGCCACCAGCAGGGGACCCATAGAGATATCTCCCTCATAGCCACATGCGGAGGGGTTATACCTTTAACAAGGCAAAGATAATGACATTCTAAGGCTAGATCGAGTGGATGGGGACCTATCCTGAGAGCGAGATCAGCTGGAGCTGTCCTTGGTGGCACATACAACATGTGACTATAATGATCTATATAGATTCTATCCCACTGTTGAGATTCAGGAGTTGCACGCACTATAATCCTGCTAGGATCTATCGTCAGTATGGCCATCAGTAGACTATACCTCGACTGACATAGTTTAAGGGAGGAAGGCTGGTGCCTCACTTTATAGAGCATGTGGAGAGGACTTGGACTCATCGTCGGATAGTGCTAGTGAAGATTCTTAGAGTTGGACCTGCCACAGATGATGAGTACAAGCTGTAGGTGTTGTGCTATGCCTGAATCTTATTCTACGAGAGATTATTAAGCAATAATATGGCATGTAATAAAGAAACATAGCACTTTGTGTTTGAAATTTATATTACTTATAGCTAAGTTTATGAACATGTGTTCCATTTGCATTAATGAGATTAAAACATTTACATGAAAAATGTTAAAATTGACACAGAAGTTCTAGATGTGCATCAAATTTAACCCCTATTATTAACTAGCCTCGTGTGAGATTTTCTGATCAATTATTTTAACACTCTCCTTTTGCCTCTAAGAGCTCTAATTTTGAATGAATTATCCAAGCAGATTTTTAACTCATCGTGCAAATACTTTTCTTTTACCTTAACTTTTACGTGAACTGCCTATGCAGGCTTTCAGCTCACCAGGCTTTTTCTTTTTCATTTTGTTTTTTTCTTTTACCCTTTACTCTAGACAAAATACTTCTTCAACTGGTCAAGATTGACGGGTTCTGAGAACTCATTGCCATCTAAGTCTAAGATGCGGACGGTGCCTTTGGATAAGATCTTTTTAACTAGGAATGGGCCTTCCCAGTTTGGCTTGAATTTCCTATGAGGGTCGCGGATAACTAGTCTGACTTGCTTCAGAACTAAATCACCTTCCTGTATGGTAGTAGGCTTGACTTTTCTGTTGAATGCATTTGCCATATGCTTCTTGTAAAGCTGTATGTGATAGAGGGCCTTCAGCTGCCTCTCATCAATAGTCACTAGTTGTTCATACCTGGCCCTTTTCCACTCAGTTTCTGGCAACTGAGATTCTAGAATGGTACGAAGTGATTTCAACTCCACTTCGATTGGTAATACGGCTTTTGTCCCGTAAACAAGAGAGTAGGGAGTGGCACCTGTAGGACTCCTTACAGTGGTTCTGTAACCCCATAAAGCAAATGGTAACTGCTCGTGCCAGTCCCTGTAAGTTCTCACTATCTTGGCCAAGATCCACTTGATTGTCTTGTTAGCCACTTTGACTGCCCTATTAGCTTGAGGGCGGTAAGGAGAAGATCAATGGTGCTCGATCCCATATTTTTCCAGTAAGTCAACAACTTGGCCTTGGAACTGCACTCCATTATCTGACACCAAGTGATATGGTACCCCATATCGGCATATGAGATTTTTCTCTATAAACTTGGCAACTTGCTTTACCCCTAGTTTACTATAGGATTTAACTTCTACCTACTTGGAGAAATAATCAATAGCCACTAGTATGTACTGATGTCTGTTGGATGCGTTAGGATGAATATCACTCATGATGTCAATTCCCCAAGCTTAGAATGGCCAAGGCATTGTCAAATTCTGTAATTTGACTAATGGTAGGTGACTCAGATCTCCATGAATCTGGCATTCATGGTATCTCTGCATAAACTATATGCAGTTTATCTCAATAGTGAGCCAGAAATATCCTTGGCATAGGATTTTCCTGTAAAGCATGAATTCATTCATGTGTGGTCTGCATACACCAGCGTGTACCATTTCCATGACTGATTCAATTTCCTTCCCTGATATGCACCGAAGTTGTAGACCATCTGCTGTTCTTATATAGAGAACACCCTGATGCCAGGTAAAGTTGGTTGCTAGTTTGCGTAGGGCTAGCTTATCAATCTTGTTGGCTTCTTTCGGATAGGCACCAGTTTTTAGAAAGTTCATGATATCTGTATACCATGGGATTTCATCTGGTTGGTCTAGTGCCATAACTCGTTCTCCCTCATAGCAAGGAATCCTTGACTGCTCGATGAATACAGGTTGAATTTGACTCTGTGATTATTCACAGACTGAAGCCAGTGTGGCCAAGGCATCGACCATCTGATTCTCTTCATGCGGCATGTGAATGAATTGGCATGGGCTAAAATTGCAAACCATGAGTTTCATGTATTCAGCATAAGGCTTGAGCCTTTCCTCTTTGAGCTCTCACTCGATCATGGATTGGTGAATGACAAGCATTGAATCACCAAATATCTGAACATCTTGGGCACCGATCATCAGCAATGCTTCTAACCCGAAGAGACATGCCTCATATTCAGCCATATTATTGGTGACTCGAAAGCTCATCCACTTAGAAAGCATAACAAGTTCACCTTCAGGAGTGACTAGCATAACCCCTATACCTGCACCTCTTCTGTTGACTGCACCATCAAAGCGTAGTTGCCATTTCTGGATATCAACCATTCCTAAGTGCTCATCTGGGAGGTCTAGTTCAAAGGTCTCAGAGTCATCCATCGGCCTAGATGCTAAGAATTTGGCAATTGCTCTGCCTTTGGTCATCTTAGTTGTGATGTACTGCACATTAAACTCTGATAACAGGATCAGCCACCTGGAGAGTTTCCCTACCAGTGAAGGAGCTGCATATAAGTACTTCATAGGGTCAACCTTAGAGATTGCCTAAACTTAGTATGACTAGAAGTAGTGTTTGAGTTTCTTGGTGACCCAAACCATAGCCATGCATAGCTTCTCAATAATACTATATTTGCATTCAGTTGGTAGCAACTTCTTACTCAAGTAGTAGATAGCATGCTCAACTCTAGCTTCGTTCTTCTGAGCCATCATAGCACCCACTAACTCCTCTTCTAAGGCTAGATAGAGTAGTAATGGTTTTCCTTGTAGGATTGGTGGGTTGGATAGGTAATGCTTCACCCTCTCAAATGCAAATAGGCAGTTCTCATCCCAAACCATAGGCTAGTTCTTCCTCAAAATCTTGAAGATGGGCTCACACATGGTGGTAAGCTTGGCAATGAATCCGCTGATGTATTAGAGTTATCCCAAGAATCCCTTGACTTGGTCTCAGTTCTTGGAATAGGCATCTCAATGATCAACTTTGCCTTATCAGGATCCATTTTGATACCCCTCTGACTGATAATGTGACCCAGCAGCTTACCGGATGTCACCCCAAATGTGCATTTCTTTGGGTTCAGCTTGAGTCCATATTTCTCAACACGTGTGAGAAATCTATCAAGAGCTGCCAAATGCTCTTCTCTGGTAGGAGATTTCACCATCATATCATCCACATAGACTTCAACCTCCTTATGGATCAAATCATACAACAAGGTTGTTGCAGCTCGTTGGTAGGTAGCACTTGCATTCTTCAAACCAAAGGGCATGACCTTGTAGCAGTAAGTCCCCCATTCTGTGATGAAAGCTATATTTACCTTGTCTGTAATTACCATTAGGATCTAGTTATACCCAGAGAATCCATCAATGAAGGAATACATAGCACTAGCAGCTGTACTATCAACTAGCACATCAATATGGGGTAAAGGAAAATCATCCTTTGGACATGCTTTGTTCAGATCCTTGTAGTCTACGCAAACTCTGACCCTACCATCTTTCTTAGGAACTGGAATGACATTGACCAACCATTTTGGATAGTTGACCACCTCAAGGAATTTGGCGTCTAACTACTTCTGGACATCTTCCTTGACCTTCTGTTCCCATTCTGGTCGGAGGCACCCTAGTTTTTGCTTAACTAGCTTGAAACCCAGCTTGGTAGGAATTATGTGTTTCACAATGGATCTGTCGACACCCGGCATGTCTTCATAGCCTAGAGAAAAGGCTTTCATATGCTTTTTCAATGCGTTAATTATTTCTATTCTCTCTTCAAAGGTCAAGTCTGATGTAATCTGGAGTAGACATGGCTTGTCATCTATGTTAATGTTAACATTTTTGATGCATGAGGCGTTAATGTCAAAAATGCCCATGTAATGCTTATGTTCATGCATAATGCCATCAGAATACACATCGTAAACATCAGTAAAGTTATTCTTCATTGCATTATACTTATTTGGAATTACATCATCATCAAACAAAATAGAAATAGGGACATTAGAGTCCTCATACAGTAATTCCTTAAAAGTACTATCCACCAGCTTAGTAATATCTTCATAGACCTTTGGTAGCAGCAGGTCTTCCCTGTCCAAGCTCTGTAGCTTGGTTCCCAGTGCAGTGACTGTAGTGATTTCTGGCTCGATGCGGCCAGTGGTGAGATCAGCAACATCACCAAAGATTTGGAAAGCATCATCAGGGCTGATGGTGAAAGAAGTAGCAGTAGTCTTTTTAGCTACTATCAAGGCTGATAGGTCACAGACGTCATCGAAGATGGTGAACTATTGCTCAAAGAAGTCATCTGAGTTAGGCAACTTAGTAAGATGATCATGTTGTGTCTCTCCCTGAATGAAGATAACCATCTTGCACTCCTCTGGCTTGTCTGAAGTGTAGGGATCAAACCCGATATAGTACCTTTCTTCCCACATGGTTGTAGGAATATTAAACTCTATTGGGCCTTGCTGGTACCAGCTTAAACCCCTGTCAGGCATAAAGTTCATCAGTTGCATCATCCTCTCCATAGTGGGACTCAGTTGGTATGAGTATGATTCAGGTTCTTTGATGGCGGTGACTTGAAAATCAATCATGAGAGGGACATCTTCCTTGATGTAAGCTAGAGCGATCTCATCATTAGTAGCAATAGTAACCACACCTTTGTTGTTGTGGGAACTTGATTTTCTAGTGCAAAGTGGATGGCATACCTCCTAGGAGATGGAACCACAAACAGCCCAAGAGCATAGCAAATAACACCAGTATATCAAGAACTATAAACTCCACCACTGATTCGATCGGCCTAATAGTGACAGTGGCAGTGAAGGTACCAGTGACCTCTCGTTTGGACTCATCATAAGCTCTAATGATAGTCTTGCATGGTTTCAAGTGTGAAAGTTAAACCCCAAGCTTGTGTAGCACCTTGAGTGGGCAGATATTGATGCCAGAACCATCATCCACCATGACATAAGGAGTGGAGAAGTTCATGATCTGCACCCTAATGAAGAGTGCTTTATCATGACGAATACCATTGGCCGGTAAATCCGCATCAGAGGAGGTGATCATGTTGGATGGTAACTCCCGATTTACCAACTGACTCTTCATGCTGTATGTAGAGGTAGATGGAGAGATTCTCATGCTAGAGAGTGCTTTGATAATGGCCCGTTGGTGTTGTTGGGAGGATAGTACCAAGTCCCAGATGCTGATGTTAGCTTGCATCTTTTTTAGCTACTTGACAATAACATTATCAGGCTGAGAAACATGATCAACTGGTTGTGGAGTTGGAACATTGCTTGGACCAGCCTTATCCCTAGTAGGCCTAGCCTCGGTCGGCTTTCTAGAAGCTTTTTACTTCTTCTAGAGGTCAGGAGGGGTGAACACCTTACCGCTGCGAGTCATATTGTGAACTCAAGAAGACATCTTGTTAGCACCTAACCCTTTCTGCTACTTGGGCAGTTTTGGTGCTAGCTTAGCTACCTTGGGGGTCTTGACCAACTTACCCTTCTTCGAAGCCTGATCCTGTGATGATTCAGACTTAGGGGAATCTTGAGTAGCTGCTGACTCGTCATTTGAGTTGTCATATTATATGTCAATAGCACTAATGTCAAATCCACCACCAGGACAAAAGGTAATAGTAGGTAGTCGAGTAATCTCCTCACTACCAAGGGGAGAGAAGGAGTTAAGAACTAAGGATTTTGGCAACCCTGATTGGAGCATGTAGGTGTAGTTGGCTTTATGGTAGTTAGGCAATAGGTTTATTTTGGTTGTTGGTTTGGATTTTTCAGGGTTTTTGATCTCACTAGAGTCAATAAGATTCTGAATGACCAGTCTGAGGGAGCGATAGTCATCAGTGTTATGGCTATGATGTTGGTGATAGTGGTAGTAAGTTTTGGTGTCCACTGAGGCTAGGGGTGGTGTTTTGAAGTTTGGCTCAAGTGGTTTAATAAGTTTGGCTTTGAGGAGATGCCCAAAAACCTTGGAAAGTGGCATTCCAAGATATGAGAACTCCCTGGATGGGGTAGTGTTTTGGAGTATGGGATTTGGCATTTGTAGGGCATTGATGTAGTGTGGCTTTTGTTGTGTTTGGGTGTATGTGGTGGTTTTGGGCTTCAGGAAGGAAAGCTCCTTTTTCTTACCCTCAGTCTGCTCAATGCGTTGTCCTACTGAGTAAATGTCCTTGAAAATGTGGAACACCTGATATTTCAGCTTATCTTGGTAGAGTGGCAGTGACCCCATGATAAGCTTGTTGATCATGTTAAATTCAGATGGCTTCTGTCTAACTAGTGCAGCTTTATCCATCCACCTGCTAAAGTAATCTATAAAGGACTTATTGGTTTTTTACTTAACCATTTCCAAATCCATTAGGGTTACATTAAATCGAGACTTGAACCCATATTGTATACAGAATGCAGTACAGAGAGGCTTCCACTCGACCGTGGTTGCCTTGTTCAGACTATGATACCAGGCTAGCACTGGTCCCTCCAGTGAGATGAAGAAGAGTCAGACTATCTGATCATCCGATAGGTCTATAGTGCTCATCATCATGGTGTATGTCTTTAAATGGTTCTTCGGGTCCCCAACTTGGCTGTACTTAAAAACGTCTGGGAGTTTGAACTTGGTAGGAAGCCCTTGATAGCTCGGACAAAGAACTCATCAAAGTCCAGGTCAGACCCCATGCCTTTGGTCTTCATGATAGTTTGCAGTTGTTCTATCTTCTACTTTAAGACAGTGGTCTCCGACTTCCAAACATCATGCATATAGAGTGAGACATCATCATCAGTCTCCATGTCGTACAGATTGACACCTTTCCCCTTTTCCTTCATTAGAGCTAGTGGGGTGATGAATTCTATAGGACTAAAAGCCTCCCGGATTTGTTCTTCTAGGAGAGTCTTGAAGTCATTGTCCAGGAGCTTGGCCACTAAGTGGTCAATGAGTTTCTAAATTGCAGCAAGTATGGCCTCATCTAGTGTTGAGGCAGTAGGTCAGATGATGATGCAACATTCCTGGCATGCTGAGAGTCTGACATGGTCTGTACATGACAGAAAGAATTAGCATGAATACATGAATATGAACATGTGGTTGTATGTGGTGCATGTGATGTGACACGTAGGATGTATGCGTGACCTATGCTAGGAAATAATGTGATGTCATGGTTGCAATAAAGCGAGTTAGCATGCATATGCATGGGTGCACGTGATGCGTCACGTAGGATGTATATGTGTCTTATGCTAGGAAACATCCAGCATTATAGCTATAAAAGGAAATTTATTAGAAGATTACATGAGTATGCTTTTTATGCGTGTTTGGACAGAAAATACAAAAATAGTTAGCGAACACGTAGCATGCAGCAGGGCTCCCTGCCACCCTTATACCTCCGTGATAATTGGTCAATCCAAGTTCTCCTTTTCCTAGGTGGGATACTAACTCAGAGTTACACTGGGAACTCAAGACGTGATTCTTTCAATAAGGCAAGCAAAAGGGTTGATCATTACCTGATCAAATAAAGGATTATGATAAAAACCCAACAGCAATTCATCCTAATCATATTACAATGATAAGAGAATACCGATGGAATTAGCATGAGGTTGTGCAATCATAGGGAATCATGAAAGGATTTTGACTCTTAGCAGATCAATACGGGCATGATCATATTGTTATGATAAGAGTACGCCCATGAAATATGCATGAGGTTGTGTAACCATACAGAATCATGAAAGGATTCTAACTCTTAGTAGAGCGATATGGGCATGACCATATTGTCATGATAAGAGTACGCCCGTGGAATAACCGTAAGGTTGTACAACCATACCAAATCATAAAAGGATTTCGACTCTTAGCAGAGCAATATAAGGGAGGAAAATAGGCTGGGTCTATGCAAATCCACTGACATGATAAGGCAAAGATCCACATAGCATTCAACAAGGGTCCTAGTTTAGAATGTTGCTAGGCTTGCTACATGGGCTTTAGTTTAGTTTTGAGAATAGGCTAAGGTCTCCTGCCATGTTGTCCACAACCTATCCAACTAAATGGAATCATTGATATAGGACTATACCTTGCATCTATCCGTCAGGAATCATTGACGATTATTAGTATAGCGCAGCTATTGGTGAAGGCAGATTCGCTTTCCTGAGGAGTCGAATGGAGTCTAAGGTACTCAATCACCCACAATCACCGGTTTGACACAGGACCAGGATGGTGTGTATAGACATAGACTGGTGCTGTGATGTATACAATCAATCCAACTATGATGGGAAAATTGATATGGAAACTCTTAGATGCCACTGTAAGAGTAGCGCGCCCCGGACGCGAGAGCGCTGCACGCTGTTCGGTGTGAGATGCCGTGGTGCTTGCTCTCAATGGTGTCATTTCCATAGTTGATTGGTCTTTAACTTAGAAAGATCGTGTCGAGTTAAAAATAGAATCACCACCTAGTTTATTTTATCAATTCAATTGAATGACTAGAAAACTAGGAAATAAAACCCGGGCCTTCCTGTGTTGGAAAGCGGCCTGAATTTCTTCAGAGTTTGGGTTCGGGATTTTGAATTTATTAATGTTCCATTTTATTATGTTCACTTAT